>JANAVB010030816.1:6289381-6461883 GCA_029216955.1 Iris pallida
TCCAGATGGGACCGGAGGATTCACAGTTTATTGCGACGCTTCAGGCAGAGGATTGGGGTGTGTCGTGATGCAGCATGGGAAGGTAATATCTTATGCATCACGTCAACTTTGTGATCATGAGAAAATTACCCGACACATAACTTGGAACTGGCAGCGGTAGTAGTATTGTGCTTCAGCTTTGGGGGCACTACTTCTATGGAGATAGAGTGGAGATATTTACTGATCACAAGAGCCTGAAGTATGTTTTCACCCAGAAGGACCTTAACATGCGGCAGAGAAGATGGCTCGAGCTACTGGTGGACTATAATATGGATTTGCAGTATCACCCAGAAAAGGCCAACGTTGTAGCAGATACATTGAGCAGGAGAGCCGGAGTTTACTTCCTAACAGCAACCAGAATTATTGGCAGATCTTCAGAAATGAGAATTGAAGTGGTTCTTCCTACCAACGTGGCATTGATGGCCAGTCTACAGGTTCATTCCAGCATAGTTGAGAGGATCCGGATGGCAGTCTGCGGATTCCAGATTCAGCGACTCAGAGCAGAGTGTAAGGCAGGAGAAGGCCAGAGTTGTGCATTCATAAGATGGTACACTTCAATACGGCACTCGTCTTTGTGTACCCAATAGAGATATCAGACAGGAGGTCATGGCAGAAGCTCACAGTTATTGTATTCTATTTATCCCGGTGGCACAAAGATGTATAGAGATATTCGTCAGCATTTTTGGTGGATAGCATGAAGAGGAAGATAGCCCAATTTGTCTCTCGTATTTGGTTTGCCAGCAGGTTAAAGCTGAACATCAGAGGCCAGCTGGACTTCTTCAGCCCTTGCCAATTCCAGAATGGAAGTGGGAGCATGTGACCCTGGATTTTGTGACTGGATTGCCTAGATCCCCAGCTGGTCGAGATGCTATTTGGGTTATAGTTGACTGGCTCACGAAGGTATCTCACTTTCTCCCATTCAGAGTTGGTCAGTCAACAGCTCAGTTGGCAGAGATGTACCTCAGGCAGATTGTCAGGCTTCACGGTGTGTCTGTCACTATAACCTCGGACCGAGATTCAAGATTCATGTCACACTTTTGGCGCAGCTTGGAAGGGAGTTTGGGGACTCACCTTCAGTTTAGCTCAGCTTATCACCCGTAGACAGATGGCCAGTCAGAATGCACAATCCAGACTCTTGAAGATATGTTGAGATCTTGTACCCTTGACTTCGGTGGTTCATGGGAGGATCACCTGCACCTGGTAGAATTCTCGTACAAAATAGTTTTCAGGCCAGTATTCAGATGGCTCCGTTCGAGGCACTCTATGGTAGGAAGTGCAGATCCCCGCTAGCATGGGACGACATCGGAGAGAGGCAGATGTTTGGCCCAGGGATGATTTTCCAGACAGTTGAAGTGGTCAGAAAGATCAGAGATCGTCTTAGAGTGGCCCAAGATCGCCAGCGACATTGGACCGATGCTCATCGACGTCCCTTAGAGTTTGCTATCGGCGACCATATATTCCTTAGGATCTCGTCTAACCGCGGCGTCATTCACTTTGGCGTACGGAGAAAGCTTAGTCCTAGGTATATAGGGCTGTTCGATATGGAGCGAGTAGGAGATGTATCATATCGTCTCGCTCTTCCGCCGTCGCTAAGTGAGGTGCATGATGTATTCCATGTATCCCAATTACGACGGTACATCCCGGACCCGAGCCATATCCTGGTCCTTTCGGAACTAGTTGTTGGTACCAACCTTTGTATGAGGAGAGGCCCGTGTCTATATTGGACCGGAGAGAAAAGATACTCAAGAACAAGACTATTAGCTTAGTCCGTGTTGCTTGGGGTCATCACTCTCTAGGTGAGTCAACGTGGGAGCGTGAGAACGACATCCGATCGCGATATCTCGACTTGTTTGACTCGTAAGGTATAATATATTCCTTATGCCTTATGTTTTCCATCCCTTTCTTGCATGTGTGATTGTTTGATTGTTTGCTTAGTGTAACTTATTATGGATATATAGCTGGCTCTTACATCTCTAAGCATCTTGATTTAAATTTCGAGGACGAAATTCTTTTAAGGTGGGTAGTGTTGTAATGCCCGTATTTCGGAATACATATTTTGATTAAGCTTATATGTATTTCGGACCTGTATTTTATTTTCTCGGATTTTGGCCTGTAATTGTATTTTGGCTCGACTTGCGGATTTTGGTTTTCTCGTAAAATGGGTTTTTGGACCTGGCGTGGTTTTATTTTTGTGGAGAAGAAATTGGTTTGGTTTTTTTTAGTATGTATTGGACCACACTTAGCTAAACCTCCACCCTCAACACAACATACCCTCCCTCATTAAAACCTACCTAACTTTCTCTCTCCTCATAACTTCCACTAATTTTCTTCATCTTCTTCTTCCTTCCTCCACCAACACCATAGGCAAGTGCACCTTGCCACCACATACGATCCCTATTTTATTTGTCCATTAGCTAGATTAGGCCATGGTGAACAACATTAGAACTTGTATTTTGTGATTTGGAGCTTCCATTCTTCTAGATCTAAGTTTTAACAATTTTTGAATTTTCTTGGTTTTGATCTATTAAACTTGGATTTTTCCTTGTTTGAGGCTTCCATGTGGAAGAGAATTCAATTTTACACAAGTTAGAACTTTGAAAATCCAAATTTGGTTTTTTTGGCTAAGATATGAAGATTGGAATTTGGAGTTCTTGGGGTTTCCTCTCGGCTTGTTGGAGAAGATGATCCTCGGCCAGCGCTCTTTAGTGCATGGCCGAACTGTACAACTCCTCGGCCAGCGCCTTGCGCTGGGCTGACCTGCACTGGCGCTCCTTAGCTCCAGCGCCTTCCTTCCATTGGCGTGCTTGACCGCTGCGTAGCTCACTCCCAGCGTGGCTCGGCTCCAGCGCAACCCAATCATGGCACGGCTCATCCCCTGTGCAGCTCGCTTTCAGCGCAACCCAACTTTAGTGCAGCTCACCTCCTGCGCGGCTTGACCCAGCGTAACCTGCTCTCAGCGCAACCGACCCAGCGCAACCCGACCCTAGCGCAACCCAACCTCAGCGCAGTTCATTCCCTGCTGCAGTCCATTCCCCTAGCGCAATTCGACCCCCTGGCAATCCACTTGCCCATGATGGTTTGGTTTTATTTCTTTGGACTTGGCTACTCTTTTGTGGATTGTAGTTTTGAGATCTCGTTTCACACAACACGACTGTCTTGACCCAACACGACCTGGCACGGTTTTCAGTATTTTGCTTATGACAAGTACGATTTTCGTAAATTTTGTAATTTATGATCCTAGTGCTTTCTGATCTTCTTGATAGTGACCCGATGGGGTGCGCTCTTAACTTGTGACCTGTGATCCATGATTAATCTTTGCAACTGGATAACTTGATAGTGGCCCGTGGCGACGCACTCCTGACTTGTAACTTGTAACCTGTAACTTGACTTGACTTGATACTGTTGCGATGGCTAACTTGACTCATAAAATCAACTCTGACTCCGTAGATGTTCATTCTTGCTGCTTTGTGCAATCCACTTGTCTTGTCTTGCATCATGTCTAGGATGTGACTCCCTGGTTACCACGGTCAGGGATTCGTACTGAATATGGATTAGGCTAATGACTAGATCAAACTATAGTTCATGGAGAATTTCCAGTCACAGGCGATCTCGTTATCTGGACGCTTTAAACGGACTTGTAGCCTGCCGACGAGTAGGGCACATTTCCAGCACACTGTCATGTGTTGCACCCTCTAAGTCACCTAAGGGTATATCGTCTCCTGGGCGATGTACCCAACCATACTCTCAACCCGCGGAAGGATAACTGGATAGTCTGCAGGGCTTGGGACTGGAATTTCTTATTTGCATCTTGTTAGTAATTAGGCTTGTGATAACCCTAGTTAGTTAAGTAGTAAGCCGTAGTATTGCTTGGCCGTTTGTGAATGGATGGTGTTCAGCCTTGTCTAAGTCTTATCTAGTCCATGTACCTGGTACTCCTGAGCATGATTGTTTTACTTGTCTTTAACAATAAATGGGTAGAGACAAAGTGCTATTCAGGCGAGGGTTACAACCCCGGTCCTTGTTTGGTTTACGGGTTGTAACCTGGCTCCCGGAATGGTTCCACGTCCCTAGTCGTTTATTGTCCTGTTGTACTCTTTATTACTTGTACTTTTCTTCTATTCCTTATGTTCTGATATGCTGGCTTTTGTTCTTATTTCGTGGCCTCCTTGTGGCACTTGCTCTTTCTGGGGTTTGACCCAGCTGGTTTTGTGTGGCCAGATTTCGGAGCAGCACCCGAGGATCTACCGAACCTCCAGCCCGATGGTGGCAACTAGAAGGAACCCGGGCTACGAGTGGGTTTTCCATTTTGGTTCGCTCACTACATTATAAAATTATTCTTTTGAGGCGTTTAGTCGACAAGCACCTGTTAGCTCGATGCATATTTACTTACTATCTGTCTACGGGCTGTAAACATGATTAACAAATCCTAGGGTTGATCATGTATGACTTAACTCTTGCTAGTTCTCGCATTTTGTATGACTAGCTTCATGATCAGCTGAATATGTAATATTTGGGATGCCTTTTATTGTATATTTGGTGGTCTAACATCTTGTAACTATATTACTTGCTTGAGATTGAGATAATAGGCTTGACCTTAAAAGGCCGTTGGCTTGTAGTAAACCCTCATATCTAGACAGCCGTGACCGTATAGCAAGGTGGATTCCATTTCAATATACGTAGCTGGCTATGTACGCCCCCGCTCTCCAGTATTATGGTTCTGGGGCGTCACATTGATAATCTCTTATATTCATGTACTTCTCATTAATGACGTAAGGTTCTTCTTGAACTTGCCCACCACCATCCTCATTATTTAATGAGGCACTTCATTAACACCATATAAATCATCGATAAAGTCTCCAATTTCTACCTCCCTCATCCTCCATATTTTTGTCATCTATGGTTTCCTCTTCAACTTGTTGCAATGGTGGATCTTGACAAATATTAGGAGATGGTTGTTCACCATGTAAAGCCCATAAAGTATATGACTTTTTAATGCCATTCCTGACTAAATGGCTTTCAACAATTTTTTCTTGAAATCTTAATTTATTTCGACACTTAACACACGGGCAAGGTAATGTTGTCAACCCATAACACGGTTTTTAATGGCAAATTCTAGAAATTCTTTAATTCCCTTTGTATATGCAGGGCTCAATCTATCATTTTCATTCATCCACTCTTTGTTAATTGGTTCCGACATACTGCACCATAAAACAAAACCTAAAAAAAATTAGAATACAAGATTTATTGAGATAATATTAAGCATGAGTTAAAATTTTGTGAGAATAGGTAAGAGAGCTAGGATCGAATCATCCAACAAAAAAGGATAGTAGTTATTAAGAAACACTGTATATAAATCATTTTTCAGATGTTAATGTTTTAAAATGACTACCTCATGCTTTGCATTGTAAAATGAGAAGTTATTAAGCTTTATGCTGATATCAGTATTAAAAAAAAATAGTTGTTATTAAGCTTTCTGATATCAATATCAGTAGGCAATCTTTTCGAGGAGTTGTTTTTGTGAGATGGATGTCACCCATTTTGTCACGTTTGGTTAAGAAAATTTTCAGATTGAAGATCTTCATAGCTATAAGAATAGAAGAATGCTATGGCCTGATATTTAGTAAAATTTCAAAGTTGGTCACATGGAGGCAATGCCAAATGCTTATGCTCTCAAGTCTCGGTTAGTTTACATGGTATGGGATCCCGGTATCATGCATACTCTTCAGTGTTGAGTATCAGAATTGGCAGTAGCTAAGGAGTTAAGCATGGTTGGAGCACCTCGGCCTCTATTCTTTTCTAGACTTCAAAAAATCAAGCAAAAGGTCTTGAATCCCAACGCTGTAATGGAATGACGGGTCATCACTACCCAAGCCTCTCATTGTGACAGATGGTGAAAAGTTCGTAATTTTGGGGTTGGGCAACAGGTTCTGGTGTTCAAGTTGGAGAGTAATGTTGTGGTTTGAGTATTCTTGTTCTCTTCTCAGCGTTATTTGGTATCCTGAGTTAGTTACATATGTACTTTTTTCAAACTCTGGTGCTCAAATTCATAGTTTTTCTACACAAGTCTTGTTCTTAGTTAGTAACCTATATACTTTTTTCTGATCCCCAATTTTAATGAACAAACCCTAGTCACATGTTCTTTCCTATTTATTGTTCTTGATCAATCTTCTCTACGCAAATCTATGACAAATTCTACTGGATCTTCCCCAATTCCAAGTCCGACATTTTATGTGACAGATTAAAGGAGTAAATAACTGACATCACATACCAAAATTTAGGGTTTCTGACTCACATCACATATCAAAGAAAAACCAAAACCTAGGGTTTCTTACTCATATCACATATCATAATTAGTAAAATAATTAAGAAACCATCCTGACATTTCTAAAAACTTACGAATCTAAATAACCATATGAGAATAAAAAAAAGAGTAGATGACTCACGCCGACGACTACGAATTGAGACCTTTGTGCAGCCTTGCCAGAGATGGTGTCGCCGTGCCGGAGATGGACGACGTGCCGCAGCGCCGGAGATGGACGACGTGCCGCCGCGTCTGATATGGATGACGTGCCTCGTGCCGGAGATGGATGACTCGTCGTAGGTGGACGACAAGCCAGGTGGGATCCGTTCAATTTGTGAAAGAGAGAGAGAGGAGAACTAATGGTTTAGAGAATTTGTGAATGAGAGAGAGAGAGAGGAGAACGCGTATATGTATCGAATGGAGGAGATTCTGCCGCCAAGAATTTGGTTGTGGCGCCAAATTTCGGTTGTGCCGCCAAGAATTTGGCTATGGGGGAATCGAAGGTTCTACAAATTGGGGGAGAATACCTAGCTAGAATATTTATTATATGGTAGGGGAAGAAAATATTATATTTGTTATATTTGTAACAGACTAAGACAATACTAACAGGTCTAACTTGTTGCAATTTTCTAACGGATGAAGTCTGTTAGAAATTAAAACAGGACCTGTTAGAAATTGGACTATTTGGTGTAGTGATAAATCTGCAGTAAACACAATATTTGGGGTGGTCAGTTTTACCTACTTCATCTGACCGTTTTGTCTCTAATAGTTGAGGTTTATTGCTATTGATCAGACAGTCAAAGATACTCACGATCATTTTTATCAAAAGAATATTCTTCTTTCGGACGTGGTGCCTTCTGTGGTGGTGCCGTTGGAGTAGGTGTTGATTGACCTATGTTCACGATTAGAGTTTCTTTGCCTTTGACATTGATAGCCAAAGTCTCTTTACTCTTGCGATTGTTCTGACGGCCACTATTATTAGGTGTAACATGATCATTTTTGTCAAGATTAGGCATCTGAATACCTAATTGTTTGAACTTGTCAGCACTTTCTTCTGTCGCTTTAGCATTCACTATAAATGAAGGCCAATCCTGGAACTGTGTCGATCCAGTCCACATGCTGATTATAGGCAACAAGTTTGATTTACAAGTGTCTATAGTCAGAGCATCTGGGGTTCCAAGAGACATTTTGAGTGCCTCGCGGCGGAATCGTTCAATGAACCTTTCAGTTATTTTATTGTGTCGTTGTTTAATTTTAATAAGAGCAGACATAGTCATGTCATTTGTTCCCTCATAAAATTATTTCAGGAATATTTGTTTGAATCCAGAGAAAGAGGTTATACAACCATCTGGCAAATTACGGTACCAGTCGTAAGCTGCATCTACTAAACATCCGACAAACACTCTAGTGAGTAGAGCGTTATTTGGCTGGAGTTGATCAGTCATTACCTCAAAGTGATTGAGGTATTGAATTGGCAATATGCTGTCGTCAAACAACATAATAGTAGGGGGTTTATACTTGGAAGGAAATTGGACTTCTTTCCGTTCTATGGGATAAGGCTGCTTAATCCCAAGCTTCTGCAAGCCGTCTTTCTGTTTGAAAGCTTCAAATTGAGTACGTAAAAGTTTTACGTCCTCATTGGTATCTCCTAATGATTGTGGAGCAGCAGATTAATTTGATATGTTAGGAGGGGGTACTGCATGATAAGTACCACCTTCGGCACCAGATTGACTTGGAATAGCATGTGCAGGAATGGAAGCGGTGTGAGGAGACTGTACCCTCAGATCAATATTTATAGGAGCTAATGTTGTTACAAGTTCTTGAGTCAGAACCAGATTCATAACCGGTAGAACCGCATATTGTGCCATAATCACAACATGCATGCCTGTCATCATCTCAGCCATGTTCTTCAAACTAGCCTCCAAAGCAGCAATTCTTTGCTCTTGATTGTTAGAACTGGAAGCATCTTGATCTTCTGTGGCAAAATAAGCAGTCATTTCTCTAGCTATTGAAGATGAACTAGTGGAAAAGATGGTCCTTCCATAATTTTTACTATCAGCATCAAAGTATATAAGGAATTATCCCCAGATAAGTGATAGGGGTGTCCTGTTGACTGAGAGAATCTTGGTTGGAATCAGGAAGGTTCCTTTGACCAATTGTTTCTTGGTCGGAAGGAAGATTCATTTGGCCAATTGTTTCTTTGTCGGAAGGAAGATTCCTTTGACCGATTGTGCCTCGGCTTCTTGATCTAGTATATTGGTATTCTTCTTCGCCGGATTCATGAATCGATCTAATTATTGTTGACTGGGATTACGGGATGCATTATGTCTCGGGTATTTTCCACCCCAGTGCTTCGAGATGCCATGTTGACAGAAGCATAGAGTAGTTCATCTTCGTCCATTATGATAGGTTCAGGAGTTTGAACATAGTTCAAACGATCAAAGACAGACCGCTTGACTGACTGACACAGCATTTGATGACAACTTCATGATGGTGATTGCAATAATGTTCTTGCTGTTAGACCACCACTAGACAAGATGGCTTTGCAACCTTCCGCTTCTTTATCAAGAGTTCACGGAGATCACTAACAGGACGAGAAGAAGTTGCAGGAATGTAGTCCTTGACGATATTCAGAACATGGTTCATGTTCTTAAGGTTTCTCGTACCTTGAGTGTACAAGGACGTGCTAAGCTGGTTAGCATAAGTCATAGGATTTTTTACCTCAAAATTCTTCCCTTGGCGCAAGTTAGCAACTGGTGCAGGTTGCGCTTGATACATCTTATGTTTTCCTGAGGTTGACCCTAATTGGCACATGTTGATATAGGTGCGCAAGTCTGATAGGTGTGCTACTTGTGTATCTATTTGAGATACTAGCAGTTTGCCTTGTCGGGATCTTGAGATATGTAGGATTGGTAGATCCTGCCCTGACATCTTTGGAGTGGACATAACACCCTTTTTGCGTGGAAAGTTCATTCTGAATAGAACCATCTTCCTGACAGAGATTTGATTGTCTCTGTTAAGGAGAGTAGGATTTCTATCTGAATCCACTTTTGTGCTGAAAGGCGCAAAGGCAACCAGTAGTACTTTCCACCCAATCAGCGACTCGAGCAGAATGAGAAAAAGCCAAAGAGCGTTTTCCTTGATTTAGTAATTTCTCAGTAAGTTTATGACTTGATGACGAAGAGGGAACCACTAAACAGTGTTTCCCTTTACGTTGTGCCAATACAAAATATGTGCAGGTTGCACCAGAGCAGAAACATGCACAGGTTGCGCCAGAGCAGGAACATGCACAAGTTGCGCTAGTGCAGAAATATGCGCTGCTTGCGCCAGAGCAGGAACATACACAGGTTGCCAGGAAAGAAAAGGCCAAAGGGTGCTTTCCTTTGTTTTGTCCAGCAGTGTGTCGATGAAGTCTTCTTCGATTTCAGAATCAGAGAAGTAGAGGGGTTAGCCAAAAGGCTGTTTCCCTTAGGTTGCGCCAAGGTAGTAATGTGCGCAGGTTGTGCTACAACAGGAACAGGCATAGGTTGCGCCAGGGAGGAAAATGCCAAATGGCTTTTCTTTGTTTTGGACAACAGTGTGTCGAGACGAAGTCTCCTTCGATTTTAAAATCGGAGAAGTGGAGGGGTTAGCCAAAAGGCTATTTTCCTTAGGTTGCGCCATGGCAATAATGGGCACAAATTGCACAGAGGCAGCAGGTTGTGCCGTCGAGGACTTAGGAGTCCAGACAGAGCGCGGCATGCTCTTAGCAGTGGCAGTAGTGCGCTTGGCACCCCGAGCATTGATTATAGCCTCGTAGGCCGTTTGGTCGACTTGAACGACCAGGGTCTTCTGCGTCTTACCGATCGACGCGGTATCATATTGAGTTGTCACTCTCTCGTCGGAGGAAAAAGTCGTCCCCAGCAGAGTCACCATTTTGTTTGCAAAAAACAAAAAAGGTTTTAATTTCTACAAACTGAGAAAGAGCACAAAAATAAGGGTACAATTGATTTCTGGGAATGTACAACTATAGGAATCTGATCAGAAAACGATCACTTTATCCCTTGGACGATATGATATTGAAGACACGAGCCTCTGGAGGATGCAACAACACTTTAGCAGGAGATTATGATCATTCGTGATGCTTTGAGACTGATTTGAAACTCTATTTATATAGTTCTTAAAATAACTGTTAAGCAGTTATTCTGGGTTGTGCGAGATTTAGGTTGCGAGCATGTTCACTTGTGCGAACGATTACACCAACTGCTGTGGACGCGTGGCATCGTTTGATTGAGATGCGCTTGGTCGTGGGAAGTGTAGTGGACACTTTCTGTGAAGTTAGTGGCTTGCGTGCAACGTCACCCTATTATGGATACTGTTTGATCACCTTGCGCGAGCTTCATCAAGTTGCGCGAGGGCGCAATGCAGCAACTTGCGCGTGTCATGCCCCGATCCGAAAAATTGCTCGTCCTCGCTAGATTTCACCTGAATCATCGTCCTCGCTGGGGCGTGATGTCGTACGAGCCTAGAGTTGCGCTCGTGCAAGGCAAGATAACAGGTTCACATAGTGTTTATCTCAAATTGATAATATAAGCAGCGGAAGGAAACAGAGTACACAATAAGAATCTCTTTTATTGATAACGAACTGAAGATTTCAAAGGCTCTGAATAGCCCAACTTAATATGCCAATTGGCTACAACGCTCATGATCTCTCTAGCTCACAAAGGATTATATTGTTCCATACATCATGCCTCTTTATAGCCAACAAGTAGTCTTCGGTCGAACATCTCCATGTTGCAAGTCTGAAAGCTCCTCTTGAGACGCTAAGGACTCCATGCCTCGACGCATCCAAGCCAAGCCCCGCCCCAAGCCGATCATAACATGTACCTGCAAGCAGACTAGTGGGGGATTAGTGCTTTCATCCTTGCTGCACTGATCAAGACCCACTCGAACCTAACCAACACTAAGTATATTTAGTGAAACATACAATATTATTTGGTGGTCTTTCTATTTAGCCATAGGATCAGTTTCATGGCATTATTCAACATAACAACTTAGTACAAATGTGTCCAATATCGTGTTCCTGCGGCAGATACGGTTAGACATAATATGAACATAAACATAGCGATCGTGCTCATCTCCGTCCCATTTTGCCTAGCCTGCAATGGTTAGAACTTACATAACCAATCATAAAATTCGCACAATCAACCAACCATACTTAGACATATGCATAAGGGTGGCAGGCCCTGTGCCTGCACCCAACTCTAATCTCAGCCCACCGACCCTATCTATATGAAGGTCACGGTGTTTTACACCATAATGGACTTGGCATCCTTATGTGTAAGCCTATGATCGCATCAATACGGGTTGCTAGCCCAGTATCTGAAGATCCCAAACTTACTGATATCATAGCTTATCACAACATAGCCGGTTGCAATCCGCCCTAATGATGTGCACCATAAATACCATACATAATTTTCTCCTAGGTCGAACGGTCCCGGTGCCCCGGTCGTAACCGTCCAAGGGAAGTCGCACCCGTGCACGGGCCATCCGAGTCCATTGACCATACAATACGCGCCATAGCAAACACGTTATATCATTCCGACCAATCTTACGTTCCATAAACATATTCACGTTCCATAAACATATTCATGTTCCATAAACATAGTCTCTATCTCAAGTTCCATCGGCATTATGCCCCAACACATCCGTATTGATGCACGACGCCCAACAGCTTAGACTTCTCGTACTTATACTCAACGCGTTCCATTCGTAAGTTATTCACATAGCCTAGTCCTGTAGTTACTTAGTCTTTTCGTAGCTTCCGTGCACGAGGGCACGCTTAACGCCATAATCAATATTCTAGACCTAGTGTTCAATTTTCTCGGAGTCGTGTACGTGATGCATATTTCGATATTACCTTTCAAATTTCTACCATCACCGCCCTACCGCGACTCGTGTTTCACTTAACAAAATGCCTGGAAATCGAATTTTGAAAATAAAACGAGAAAAAGTACAAGAAGTACAAATTTGATTTGGGAAGTATTGCTATGGAAGTCTGATCTATAAATGATCACTTTGTTCCTTGGACCATACGATGATGATGAAGATCACTGCTAGAAGATGAACAATTGGAAGAACTAAGTCACCAGAAAGGTATCGACGCACTTGGGCACTGATGGCGAGGCCGAATGCTTTTTGTTTTGCTTTACTCTGTTCTGGAAGAAAAGTTGAAAAAGAATGCTCCGAAAAATGAAAGTCTCTGGGCTCTGATCTCTATGTATTCTCTCCTTTCTCTCTGTCTCCCTTATATGAGAAAAATCAGTCTATTTATAAACTTGGCTTCTTGTGCGTAAAAACTCAGCAAAAGTTTCGTCTTTACGCTAACAACTGCCACCCATGACCGAAGTCATCCTCTGCGTACGTTGACAAGTGTCCCATCATTTCAATAAGAATAGGATACACGTACACACGTTATTCGAGATGTGTGGCATAAAAGCCATGTAGGCAAACCACGTTCTGAATTGGAATAGGGCGTAAAAATAACCCAAATATACCCTGAGCATAAAGTAGTAGACTAGGCGTACAATAGCCCTGATGTAGACTTCCCGCGTAAAGTGGTTGTTAAATAACCTTGAGCGTAAAAGTAGCCCAAATAAACCTTACGCACACGTCAACCGTTGAGCGTAAAAACTCGTATAGTCTCCGTGCGTAAAAGAACCCATATTATGAGAGTAAGATGGCTCAGTCCACATACTAAACGACAAATGGGTCTCTGTGTAAAACAAATCCCTTTGATTTCTGTGATATATGCCATCATTAAATCTTCATGTCAGACTTTGTATTAAATGCAAGACTTGACAGCTTTGTCCAGCGTAAAAGTGGCTAGCCTGTCTTGGGCGTAAAACCATTAACTTTGACCCGGGCATAAAAATGATTAGCCTGCTTCAGGCGTAAAGTGATTAGCCTCTCTTTGGCGTAAAGTGGATCGATTTGAATGGAATGATCCATCTCTTTGACTCATTCTTATGAAGCACTTTTACGCTCCTACAAGACCCCCTTCAAATTTTTCAAATATCTTCAAAATTTGAAACACTTTGAACAGAAGCGTAAAAGTTGAGATTTGACCAGTCAGCGTAAAATTCGGAATACTCAACAGTCATCGCGAAAAAGTGGGGATATCTAACAGTCGGCGTAAAATCAAAAAATAGTGTCGGTCAACACTTAACTGTCACAATGAATTTTCTTCTCGAAACTTTCGAATGCCTTTTCACCTCCCCGAGTTTGCATTAATAATGAGCAGTTTTCCATAAGGAATATGAAGAGTTGATTTGATTGTATAAATAAAGAGAAATTCTTCATTCTTGCCATTCATCCTTATAGTAACATGGCGCCAAAGAAAGAGATTAACAATGAAGAGGCTTCGAGCTCCAGGATTGATTTTGAGCGAGCACGCAACTTTGTAGGGTGCTTTGGACTGACTCAGCAGTCTTCAGTCGCATCGATGGTGGTCCTTCAACTGCGTATGAGGGATCAGGAGATACAGAAGCATTTCTTAATTTGATGCGTCGCTCCGGGATTGCAACATACACGACTTAGGTGCCTCCCTTCGTCAGCCCAACGAAGGAGAGAAAAAATAATATTCCATGTATTACGACTTTTTATGTGTAGGGGTCCACTCCCCCCCTTTTTATAAATAAAATCTTGATGTTAATCTCATCTGTTGGTACATAGAATTGTTCAACACTTCTTTAACTGCACTTGTGGTTGTTTATTCCCAAGAGAAACAAAACAACACGTGGCATCTGCTTTGTGGTCACGAGCGCCTTTTTAGTAGGATCTTTCCCAAATAGACTCATGCCAACCGTTTCCTCAACCCTTATAAATAGCTGAGTTAAAGAATGTTTTATACATTCTCATTCTCATTCTTTCGAAGATAGCTTTTAGCAAATGATGATGCTTTCTGATGCTGTTCTTCTGTACGCTCGGTCGACAGACGTTGATTCAACAATTCTCAGAGCCGAATCATCTGACCTTAATGGTAAGTTTAATTCGTAAAACAATCGTCTGCCTTTGAACTTTTTTGTCGAAAATAGATGCCCATGAGTGTAAATCCTTGACAGACGTAGAATCTTATAGGTAAGATGCACGGGCGTAAAAGCCTTGTTGAATAATATGCTCATAAAACATTGGCGTAAAAGCCTTGTTGAATGAGGTGCATATGAAACAATGGCGTAAAAAACCTTTGTTGAATAGGGTGCACATGAGACACGGGCGTAAAAACTTTGTTGAGTAGGGTGCACGAGCATCAGTCTTTAATTGATCAGTAAGTGACTGATGATAAGATTTTTCTGTTGTCTTCTGCAGAAGCTTGGCTGAAGAATTTTTTCAGAACCGGTATTGGCGACTTTGACGCTGTGAGGAGTATTCTTCTGACATCAGCATCAGGAGCTCATGCGCTTTTGACGCACAAATCAGACAACTCAGAACTTTCCGTAGGATAAAAGGGTCTTCCTCAGATGGTAGGAAGAGTCTTTATACACGAAAGTTGGATAGTGGACTCAACTCTATCCCGAGAATTGGGTAGTAGAGTTCCTTTCACGGCAGGACTAAAAATTGTATCCCAATGCTGGATACATTCCTATCTCCTATGAAAGGCCGCCATTCCTCCACCAATTGTATTGGCAGCAACACATCTTCGGGCTGTCATACTCTGGATTCTCCTCTCGTCTGAGAGAGAAGACCAGAGTTTGATTCCTTCTGTTCTGGTCGCCATTGAGGCTCAGACAGTAAGGAATTGACACCAACAACGAATCCGCTGAAGAAGATCCAAAGAAGAAATAGATCTCGATTAGGTCATCGTTGTTGTATAGAATGAAAATCCAAAATGTAATAGATTTCCATTATAATTTATAAGAAAGTCTAAGAAATGTAATAGACTTTTATAATGAAATGAGAATGGAAATGACAAGTCTTCTACGCTCAATGATTTGTATCTATCCAAAAGTAGTATGGACATGATAGATAATAAATTCTTGTTTTCTGTTTAGAGTATACATACTATCAGAGGTAATTGACATGACAGCATGTAAGAACTCAGAGAAAAAGTAGATTAATATCTATCCAGAGGTCAAATGGAAATGATAGATAAGAAAAGTAAGTGGATTTAATATTTATCCAGAGGTCATGAAAATATGATAAATAACGAATCCCACTTTTTTTTGATCAATTGATAAAATAGAAGATTTAAAATCCCTCTCCAAGGAAACAAGAAATCAGCTTAACCAAACCTTGGTAGCTGGAGAATAAGGAGACAGACGTCATGAGCATATATGTCCATATTAATGGATGAATGAACCAACATAACTTTGGGAAAAGAAAATATTGATTCAATTCCATAATTAAATGGATGAACCTGATAAAATGAACGGACAGACCTTTTCGGAAATGAAAGGTTGTTTTCAAAGACCAGTTCATCAACAGATCTCTCCTATAAACAGGCGAAAACTCTTTGTAACGTTTCATTCTTATTTCCACTCCTCTATTGGAAATGTCTTCCAAGGATATGCAGCAAAAGAATGAAGTCTCCATAAAGGTTGAGGACGTCATCGAGACACACCCCGTCGAGCCAATTGTGTCAGGCCAACCGAAGTAAGCGAGAACTCTTCTACGCCCAAGCCACCACAAGATATCCATGCTTTCTTAGTGGAGCCAAGGAAAACTCCTGAAGAAGAAGCACTGAGGATGGCTGTCTGCAAATTTTTCATGAGCTCTGGCAACGATGCTTTCTATGCATTGGCTGACTATGTATTCAATAAGGAAGGCGAAGGCAGTGGCCCTCATCCTTAATCTTTTGTCTTGAACAAAATAATAATAAAAGAAACTTTATTTTCATCATCATTTTTCTTTATACATAGTACTTCTTAAGAAATTTGCCATTGATTGGCATCATGAGTAGATCTCCATTAGGCTTTGATAACCGATTGATAACCGATATGCGCCATTAGAAAACACGGTCTCAATTACATAAGGACCTTTCCATTTCGCTTGGAATTTCCCTTTGCTTTTGTGAGTCATAATCATCGGTCTTCGAACGGCTAATACCAACTCGCCAATCTTGAATACCCTCTCTTTAACTTTACGCTTGAAAGTTCGAGATATACGGGCTTGATATAGTTCAATATGCTGTTGTGCTTGAAGACGCTTCTCGTCCAATCCTTCAAGTTCTTGGAGTCGTAAGCGATCATTGTTCTCTATAGTTAGCTCATTAGCAATAGCTATTCGAAGAGATAGAATCTGGATTTCCAAGGAAAGAACAGCCTCATATCCATAAACCAATGAAAATGGTGTAAAACCAGTAGGAGTTTGGACTGTTGTTCGATAAGCCCATAAACATTCTCCAAGTTTCTCATTCCAATCACGTTTATTAGAAGAGATAAACTTTTTGAGAAGTTTAATAATAGTTTATTGAAGGCTTCGGCTAGACCATTGGCAGCTGGATTATAAGCCGTAGAAGCCAAATTTTGAATTTGATTCTTATCACAGAACCGATAAAATGCCTGACTGGCAAATTGTGGACCATTGTCATGAATTATCCGTCGAGGAATCCCGAAGCGATAAATGACATGATGTTTGATGAAGCTAATCACATTAGATGTTTTCACTTCAGCAAGGGGAATTGCTTCTGCCCACTTAGAAAAGTAATCGGTTATAGCTAATATGAACCGATGTCCTTTAACAGAAAGAGGGTTAATAGGACCAATGACATCCATACCCGAAGCTTCGAAGGGCCAAGAAGCTGCTGTAGGATGTAGAAATTCAGAAGGTTGGTGAATAAAATCGGCATGAATCTGACATGCTTTACACCTTCTGGCGTAATCCACAGCATCTGCTATCATGGAAGGCCAATAGTATCCCATTCTTCGAATACGATCCTGTAATTTTGGACCTGGTTGATGAGCACCACAGACATCATGAGCCTCACGGAGTATCAGTTTAGCTTCACTTTTAGAGAACAGCGCAGCAAGAGTCCATCATATGAGCGACGATATAACATATGTAAAGATGAATCATAATAGAATCGAAATGATCGTCTTTTAATTGATGCAGCTTCTTTTGGATCTTCATGTAAAATCCCATGAACCGCGTAATCAATAAATGGAGTTCTCCAATCCCTTTGCTGAGAGCTTGATTCTGTAGTATAACTCTGTTCAATACATAAATTATTCTTGACACAGAATAAATCTCGGTCCAACAAAGTAATTGTATTTTGTCTTCGGATTGGAACAGCCAAATCTGCAGCTAGGCTAGCAAGAGCATCAGCCTCCACATTCTGAAAGTGGTACGAATTCAATGAAGAATCCTTTGAATAAAAGGACTAATTCGACTACTACTTGATGATAAGGGATGAGATCAGGATTTTGACTTCATAGGTCCCTCTAACCTGATTAACAATCAGCTGAGAGTCTCCAAAGGCTTCCAGAATTCAATATCCAATTGTTTTACGACTTGGAGACCAATCAATAGAGCATTATATTCTGCTACATTATTGGAGCATGGTTCATTGAGAGAATAGGCACGGTATATGACTATTTTGTCAGGAGAGACCAAGACGATTCCTACCCCAGAGACAATATTACCTTTAGGTCCAACCCGTGATGCTCCGTCAAAATATAATTGCCAAATGTCATTTTTCAAAGTCATATTGCAATCTAGAACTTCATTTGGAATGTCCTCATATAACTTTGATGTTTCCGGTATAGGATGAGCAGCTAAGAAATCAGCTAATGCTTGACCCTTCACTGATTTTTGAGGTATATAAACAATGTCATAAAGAGTGAGCAGCATCGCCCAGGTAGCTAACCTAGAGTTAAGAATGCTCAGTTTTCTCATCAATACCCGAATGGGTTTATTCTGGAGATGACATGGATAGTCTGTCCTGTCACATAATGTCCTGTCTTTTGGACAGCAAAAACCAAGGCCAGACATTCTTTTTCTACATGAGTGTACCTGTGTTTGCTCGACCATCATTCGGCTAAATAATAAATCGCTTGTTCATGCCCTATATCACTTTTTTGTGCAAGAAGAGCACCAAGTGAATGATCCAAAGCTCGAACATATAGCAAAAATGGTCTTCCTATCACTGGAGGTACCAAAACAGGTGGATTTGTAAGATATTGCTTGATGTCATTGAAGGCTTTCTGACATGCTTCATCCCAAACAAATGACACCCTTCTTTAATATATGAGAGAAAGGCTGGCATCTTCCAGAGAGATTGGATATGAATCTCCTGATATATACAATGCGACCTTGGAAGCCACAGAGTTCTTTTAGATTGCGTGGAGGACACATTTTAAGAATTGCTTTAACCTTATCAGGATCAACATGGATACCCTGAGAAGTAATGACAAATCCTAAAAACTTGCCACTGGAAACCCCTAAGAAAGACTTAGTAGGGTTCATTTTCAATTGATGTTGGCGCATCAGTTCAAATACTGTCTTCAAGTCTTGAATGTGATCATCTTTTGATCGACTCTTGACAGCAATGTCATCGACATAACATTCTACTGTCTTCCGTAGATGTTCTTAAAAGATGTTGCTCATGGCCCGTTGATATGTGGCACCGGCATTTTAAAGACCAAACGGCATCACCGTATAGCAGTAAACCCCAAGGGGTGTACGAAAAGCGGTATGCTTCTCATCTTCTGGATGCATCTTAATTTGATTATATCCTGAGAATCCATCCATGAAAGACATGCATTCAAAACCACATGTATTGTCTATCATGACATCAGTAATTGGAAGTAGAAATTCGTCTTTTGGACAAGCTGCATTAAGATCTCAAAATCTATGCAAACTCGGACTTTTTCGTTCTTCTTTATAACAGGAACAATGTTGACAACCCAATCAGGGTGTTGTTCTTCACGAACAAAACCACACGCGATCAGCTTTTTGACTTCTGCTTCAATTGCATCCATCATATCTGGCCAAAAATGCCGTTGCTGTTGTTTTACAGGCTTAGCATTAGAAGAATATTGAGTTTATGAGTAGCAACTTTGGGATCTAAGCCTGGCATATCCTCATAACTCCATGCAAAAATATCAATATATTCTTTGATCAGTTTTATCAATTTTTCTTTTCATCTTCAGAAAGATTCTTACTGATGAATATTGGTTTGGACGTAGTTCCATCTCCAACGTCAATCTGGACAATCTCGTCCTCTGTAGGTGGTTGTCGTTGTTCAAAACGAAGTTCCCATTGAGTGTCCATCTGTTGAGCCCAAGGATCATTCTCAAATGGCTCAAATTTATCATCAATTTGAACCATGTAAGCTGAAAATATTTGCTCAGATTCATTATAATAGTCTCCTTTAACACACAAGGAGTGAGAAATATCGGATTCAATGAATTGGACTTCTTCTGAATCTGATGATTGTGAAGAGCTAGAAGAGAATTCTTCTTGTATATCGTCATTAAATATATGGGACGGATCATATCCCAATCCATGACGAGTTTTCTGGTAAAATGATTACCACATAATGGTAGTCGTCTACCTTTGCCTTGATTGAGACCTTGCATAGTCTTTAAATCATATCCCATGTTATGGATAATTTGAGAGATTGTTGACTATATCTGTCAATTCGGATTCTTCCTTTATCTTTATCTCTCAAATCATCTGTCTGAGCAACAGGGATATTTCTAGCCAGGCTAAACACAATTTGGCGCTTAATTTTCTTATCAGACGGAACCACCAAATAAGATTCTTTGTGACGTTTATAAGTTACACAAGCTTGCGATGAAGCGGCTACAGGAAGAAGATAGGGAGAAGATGTTAGAAACCTTTGAGCATAAGGTCCAACATCGACATGAGGAGGAAAAGAATTTTCCTTATTGTCAATGTATAAGTTTCCTCTGTGTCTATGTCGTCTTTATATTGATGACTTTGATTATCAGAAGATAAAGTCATTCTTTCAATAAACTTGACAGCCATATACTCGAAAAGGAAATCTTTATTGATATTAAAAAGTACAGAATGATCAATATTTACGTCATTTACAATTTGACTGCTACGTTTCGGATTAATCACTAGTGGATTATCATCCGTCTTCTGCATAGATTTGCCAAGATTGACAATCAAAGAAGGTTCTGAATCATTCGTACGAAATGTACACCCTTTGACTTTGATCACAAGAGGTTGAACTTAGCTTTTAACAGGAACATTTACTGATTCCTCAGATGAAGCTTGAGTTCTTCCTTTAACCTTGATCATCAAAGGTTGATATTGACAGGTTGGGGTTGGATTCGCCCTTTGACTTTGATATTCAAAGGTTGCTCTTCTGGCGGATCTTCGTTAATAGACTGATCTTCAGCAGGTGATTGATCTTCAGCCATATCTGATATCCCTTTCACATGCTCTTGTTTGTAAAGCCTTGAGTCGGAAAAATAGGCGCAACACCTTTGAAAGGGTTGATATCAGCAAACTCAGTCTTCACAACCCCTTGGGGATCCACATACTTGAAGCATTGGTGGAGAGTCGAAGGCACGATGTTACTCATGTAACCATGGTCTTCCAAGAAGAATATTGTAGGATACGTCTGAGTTAATAACATAAAATGTTGCCAAAGTTCGAAGATCACCAATCTGAATCTTCAGACGAATCTTCCCCAGTAGTTTGCTCTTTTCAGAGTTGAAACCAACTATTGTGGTACTAGTGTAAGTCAGATCACTAGTAGGAATCCTCAATGGTCTTAGTATACTTTGAAGAATTATGCTAATGGAAGACCCAGGATCAATGTAAATTCTGTCAACTTCAATAGATTCAATATACCACTGTAACACAAAGGCCTATCATGCTTGTTATGCTTCAACAGCATACCTTCTTGTGTGAAGGTGATGTTGGGAATTGCTTCCATCACACTATGACATTGTGGGCATGATATTGGTATATTGTCAGGAGTTTTGAGTTGAGCTAAGCAGGAATCAGCTTGAAGCAAAGCTTCACTCAAATTTTTGCGGCTTTCTTTAGAAAGCGAAGCAACTCGAAGATAGATAATCTAGCCGGAGTATTAGCTAAATGGGCTAAAATATCAAATTTATAGGGTTTCATCACCCCCCCTGACTGGAAGTAGACTTTAATGGGACATCGAAGCATACCGCTTTCTGTTTTCCCTTTTCAACCACAACAGAAGCAAGAGACGATTGAGTTTGATGGTGTTTCAACATTCTCAGCTTCCTTGGAGGATCCCTCATAATCTTTGTGGTACTCTTTTCCAGATCTTGTACCAGCAAAAGTTTCTTCTTCAGGCTCAGAAGAAGGAAGTACCATATTGCAGGTTTAATCTTCCTTTCCTTAGCCTTCTTCTTGTGAGGATTGTTATGAGGAACCTCAGAACCCAATCCAACAGTGGATTTTTTATTTTGAATTTGTAAAGGAAGTTGTATCCCTTTATCATAATTTAAACCTTCTGCCTTTTGAAAGTCATAACCCATCTTCTTCATGAGAAGGATAGATTGCTGACTGTACAAGTGAGTAGGCAGTGGACTTTCAACAGGTGATTCCATAGAGGAAGAAGAAAAGATCTCTGTGACTACAGGAGAATGAGGAATAACCACCTCTGCAGCTACGGGAGGAAAAGGATTCGGGATACAAGGAAAAATCCCTGTAGGAGCCTTTTCATAAGCAGCGAAGACTTGTTGTGCCCTATATAAGGGAACACTATTCATGGCTAGCCACTGCTGATGAGTAAGCTTGAGCTTGGTAGGAGGAGCTAGACTTGGAGGACATATGTTCAATCCTCTTAGTCTATCTTCCAAAGGAGTGTCATCACATAGATAATCTGAATCGTCAGGATCTGGAATAACATGAGAAATCATGTTACAGGTTTTGACTTTCTTACCTTTCTTAGATTTTGAAGTTTTACTTTTATATTCCATTTCAGGTATTAAGTCAGGATGTACCCACATAATTTCACCATTCTTTAATGTAAGAGGCAACAATCCTTCATTTTCCTCCCTGGCAGACGGGATATTCAAAATCTTCATCGTCGCCTTCAAAATTGGGACAATTTCATCTGGTACTTGTTGTGGAGGAAAATCTCCAAATTGAAGAGAAACCATACTGGTTGTAACCGTATGGTCATCATTGGTTAAAGCAATGGCACCACCATTTATCAGCTCTTAGATTTTCTTCTTCAAAATATAGCAAGCACTGGTAGGATGATTAATGTATCTATGATAGATAAAATATTTGGGATTGTCAGTCAGATTCACTTCATTAGGCCTCTTTGGCTCCGGAATCTTGGAGTTTTCCACTCTTCACCAGACATTAGAATATCCCTGGGATATCACTTTCGTCAAAAGAGTATTCTTCTTTTGGCCTGGAAGATTCCTGATTATTCGACAGTCGTTTTATTCTTGGAAAGATTGACCATAAGAGTGTCTTTCTTTTCATATTACGATTGCCAAAATTATTACCAGGATTACTTTTTTATCCTCAAAGGTAAAAATCATCCCATGTTCACGAGCCAACCTACCATTGGTCTCGACAGAAACTGCTGCTATGATAAACGAAGCCCAATCTGTGAATTGGGAACCCGTGAAGACAGCGATAGATGGTCGCAGATTCATCTTACATGTATCAATCAACGCTGAATCTGGCATACCAGGGGACATCTTTAAAGTCGTCCTGTCGAAAACGTTCAATGAACGTCCGAGTATCTTCTTTCTCCTTTTGCTTGATTTCTATTAAGGAGGACATGTTCATGTCCATACCTCCCTCATAGAAACGGGAGAGAAACATTGCCTTAAATTCGTCAAAAGACGAAATGCAATTGTCGGTAAACTACGATACCAGTCGTAAGCTGAACCCCTCAAGCATCCTATGAATACTCTATTGAGAAGAGCATTATTTTTCTACAAATGTACAGTCATAATATCAAAGTAATTGATATACTGACTAGGAGAAGCCTTTCCATCAAACAATACTATTAACTGTGGCTTAAATTTCGGTAGGAAAGGGTACATCATTCCAATGAGGAGGATAAGGTTGCTTAATCTCTAACCTCTGGAGTTGATCCTTTTGCTTCAAAACTTCAAACTGTGCTTTGAGCTCACGCTACTGCTTGAATGGCTTCGCTGGTTTGTGGAAGCATATTTGATTAAAAAGTTATTGGTTGTACCGTAATCCCTACCGGAGATGGTACATCTTCTGGAATGATAGGATCTGGAGATGCAGAATTTTGGTTAACAGCAGGCTCTTGGATATTCAAAGGTATATCAACCCCTTGGCTATCTTGAGTTGGTGCTGCTGCCTGAACCGGTGTTACAATTGCTTTTTGAGCAGTTTGCTGAGCCGTTATTATCTGGTGCATGCTTTGCATTATGTTAAGCATGTCTTTCAATGATTGCTCAACAGCAGTGAGATGTTGTTCTATATTAACAGATGACGTCTCTGGTTTGTCTCCAATAGCATAGGATTCAACCTCTCTTGAAGATACAGAAGGATTAGTATAGAAGTATGAATCAACACTATCAGTTTCGGACTCGAGAGATTGAGTACCCCCAACTTCAGAATCAGAAGTCTGCAATTGTCTTTGTCTTCTTGATCGAGTATTCTGATATACTCCTTCAAAAGAATCAAGAAGTCTGTTGAATTGTTGTTGACCTGGGGTTTGGGACGTGTTCCGTCTAGGACGTCGTCCTCTGTTGGTGTGAGATGCCATGTTGACTGACGCATATGACAACTCATCAGCTTGTTGTTGGGTTGCATTAAAATTCAATCTATCAAAAACTGACCGTCTGGAAGCCGAGCAACAATATTTGATCACAATCTGGTGACACTCACAGTAATGATTTTTTTGGGGAGCGTCACGGGAGATTGTCTATTTTTACGCTTTTGTATTAGCAATTCACGTAAATCAGAAGGAGTAGAAGGAGTAGTCTTCTTTATTACATTTGAGGTGGCAAAACGTTAGTCCCTTGTGTATAAAGAAGATTACTGGCTGCATTCGCAGAACCAAACTGTACATTTCTACGCGTTTGGAGTTGTGTACGCAAATCTTGAGATTTTTTAGCACGAAGGACTCCATTTTCATTGCATGTGATTTGTAGGTTTGGTACTTTGCGTAGAGCAGTATAAGAAGGCTGTTGGCGTAGAACTGAAGCTTTACCAACAATATTTTTACACTGTATGCATTTAGGTACATTCACATTAGATGTAAAAATATCGTTGCAAATTTTATCTACACTGTCACAGACATGAGACTTACCTTTACGCGTAGAGCGTAAAAATTGATTATCTACCACGTCACAGACGGGAGATTTTCCTTTACGCGAAGAGCGTAATTTTTGTGTGTCTACCACGTCACAGACGGGAGACTTATTTTTACACTTAGAAGCACAAGCATTAGAGTCTGCCTCATTACAAATGGGAGACTCGTTCTTATGCACTGAGCGTAAAATTTGGTTTTTACCCACTGGGCGTAAAACCTGATTATCTTCACCGTCACAGACGGAAGATAACTTGCCACACTTAGAGTGCAATGCTGAAGTAAGGACTGCTTCGTTACGAACGGGAGCCCCTACGATAGGAGTGGGAAGAATTCCCTTGCCATCAGAAGCAACAGAGAGATCAGAAGCTATTTTGGACTTAGGAATCCAAACTTTTCGTGCTTTGCGAGATTTTTGAACATTAGAGCGGCGAGAACCACCCCCAATTCGGAGCATCTCTTCATAAGCAGTCTGGTCGAAGTGTACAACCAGAGTCTTCTTTGTCGATCCAATCGACACATCATCATATTGAGGAATTGCCTCCTCGTCAGAGGAGAAGGTCGTCCCCAGCAAAGTCGCCATTTTTGTTTCACTTAACAAAATGCCTGGAAATCAGATTTTGAAATAAAATGAGAAAAAGTACAAGAAGTACAAATTTGATTCTGGGAAGTATTGCTATGGAAGTCTGATCTATAAATGATCACTTTGTTCCTTGGACCATACGATGATGATGAAGATCACTGCTAGAAGATGAACAATTGGAAGAACTAAGTCACCAGAAAGGTATCGAAGCACTTGGGCACTGATGGCGAGGCCGAATGCTTTCCTGCTTTACTTCACTCTGTTCTGGAAGAAAAGTTAAAGAAGAATGCTCCAAAAAATCAAAGTCTCTGGGCTCTGATCTCTATGTATTCTCTTCTTTCTCTGTCTCCCCTTATATAGAAAAATCAGTCTATTCATAGACTTGGCTTCTTGTGCGTAAAAACTCAGCAAAACTTTCGTCTTTATGCTAACAACTGCCACCCATGACCGAAGTCATCCTCTGCATACGTTGACACGTGTTCCATCATTTCAATAAGAATAGGATGCACGTACACACGTTCTTTGAGATGTGTGGCATGAAAGCCATGTAGGCAAACCACGTTCTGAATTAGAATAGGGCGTAAAAACAACCCAAATATACCCTGAACGTAAAGTAGTAGACTAGGCGTACAATAGCCCTGATGTAGACTTCCCGCGTAAAGTGGTTGTTAAATAACCTTGAGCATAAAAGTAGCCCAAATAAACCTTACGCACACGTCAACCGTTGAGCGTAAAAACTCGTATTGTCTCCGTACATAAAAGAAGCTATATTATGAGCGTAAGATGGCTCAGTCCACATACTAAACGACAAATGGGTCTCTGTGTAAAACAAATCCCTTTGATTTCTGTGATATATATCATCATTAAATCTTCATGTCAGACTTTGCATTAAATGCAAGACTTGACAGCTTTGTCTAGCGTAAAAGTGGCTAGCCTGTCTTGGGCGTAAAACCATTAACTTTGACCCGGGCGCAAAAATGATTAGCCTGCTTCAGGCGTAAAGTGATTAGCCTCTCTTTGGCGTAAAGTGGATCGATTTGAATGGAATGATCCATCTCTTTGACTCATTCTTATGAAGCACTTTTTACGCTCCTACAACTCGTATACTTGATGCACGTCGCTTCAATTGTTCAATGTTCTATTCTTAATGTTCGACACACACTAAGACCTTTAACCGTTCGAGCCACGTTCGCTAACTTAATGGCAACTTACTTATACAAGGATATATATTTTATTAGACATAAAGGAGTAGGGAGAGAGAGAGTCAAGAACCCACCCACCTTAAGCCGATATGTGTTGTTGTCTTGTCGAGCTGGTGCAGCCCGATTCTATAACTTTGGTTGCGCAGCTAACCCTCCTGACTTAGCCATTCTGTTGAGCTATTCGACTGATTCGGCCTACCGTGCCTATGCCACGATCCGTTGCAAGGCGACAATTTAGTTTTGCGGACACCTTAGTGAACAAGGCAAAATGTCGACCGTTATCATCCAGTGTAAAAGCATAGCCTGCACACCAGATCAACTAAAATCAGTACTTGCTCAAACGGGACTTATCATTTGCATCGATTCGATTCATAGATTCCAATCGACTCAAAGCTTTTCTTCGGCCAACGTAACTCTTACATCAATTTACATCGATACTTCATCCGGTCAACACAACTCTTCGAGTCAACGACTCATTATAATGCACCGTGCGGAGCGGGGCATTACATAATATACCAATCAAAACAAGGTTCGTCTTCGAACCGAAACAAACACTTAATCCAAGTGTCTCGCTAGATCGTTTCACGATCTCTTGCTACTATCGTTGAAATCATACAACTTAGTTTGAATCATACAAATATTTTAGGCGTCCCACCAATATATGTATTTCAGCCAAGCTCAGATGTAGGATATCAGGCTCAACTTAAATCCTCAAGCACCAATCATTCTGTACGCGACTTAGTCAAAACTTAGCGCCTATTCTCGAAATACTTCTCATAAGCATTATCCTATAACACGTGATCCTCTTCCAAACATTTCTACATATAACTTAACTCAAAACTGTTACTTCGATCCCATAAGTTTCTCGCTGGCCGTCCTAACACTCGCATTGTATTAAGTCATTGCACATTTGATCACAATAATTCTTTGTAAAGCCTATTCGCCCAACCGTTTTCTATCTCTCACATAACTCAAGTCTTTCATCTAGTCGTTCATAACATTTGGCCTCAATGACATGGACTAACATGTCCTAACTTTCCTTGCCTACAATCCGTACTATGCATCGCACACAACTATTCCAACACGATCCACGTTCTCGAACTACCTACGCATCGCGTCTAGGGCTACCCCCACTAGGTAACTTATCTAGACATCGTGCTTATTCTCTCCCGACATAAGAGGTCAACTTGAGTCTACGATGCTCAAAGGCGACAATCTTTCCGACCCAAGGTCTCTTACGATATGCCCATCTCCGATTCTTGATTGATTAGGAATTCCTTACTCAATTTTTCGAATCAATTCCAACTAGTTCATTTCGTAACATAGGTTCGTACGCTCAACACATATAGCCTAACCGTTTCTCAAACCGATCTACGACACAACTCTTAGGGTTATTCTACTATTCGTCGTTCTCGTACATTACAGAATTCTTGCAATCGCCTTACCGCATCACTATGCTAAGTACGTTTCTCAACATCTATTTGATCATCGACCAACCAAGTCTATTTACGTACTTATCCGATCGATCATAAATTTTCTTTTCTGACCATATCATTCTAGTCGAAGGCTACTCGCTAACTTACGAAACACGATACTCACTCGCTTAGACTTATCCTCAACATGCCCTACATCATCCTTCATCCTCGACAAAATTTCTTATGCGACTTCATTGGGTCGTACTATGGGACTTCAACATTCACTTAATTTGGCGGTCAAGTCTTCTAGGGTCATCTGCCCCGAAACTATGCTCGATAATTGAAGATCATCAACGAGGGACAGTTACAATGAACCATGATATATCCTATCGCAGAGCCAAATCAGTTCCCGATACTTCCTATAAGACTTCATCCAATCCGACATAATTTTATCAATCGATAATTTATCTACCCTCCCTCCTGCGCAACTGATGCGCCGTTACTACTCGAATCACTTATGTACATTGCATGTCGTTACTACTCGAATCACCCATGTATTACCGTCGACTATTTTTGCTAGTCGTGTCACGACCCGTACCTATTTTTTTAAAATGGATACGAGACTTGTCCAAGCTAGCCTACGCCGCAGTGTCGGCGGTAGAACGCTGTCACGGCCATAAAGATCAAAATCACAAATAATGCTCATTCACATAATTAATTTAACTTACAATGATCACAAGTTTTACATTTGTAGAAAAATATAAACTTGTACAAATAAATGAATGACTACAACTCAACTATCTAGCTAGTCTCTAGGCTTTTGTCTGCAAGTATTCCTGTCACTCCCCAAGCTAAGTGAATCCACGGCTAACCTAAAAAATGTTGGTTTTCAGTCAGGAATGGAACGAGCACAATTCACTGAATGCAATTTCAAATAAAGAAAATGACTATACAACAGAGGTTAGACATCAATTACATGTTTTTGAAAATAAACAGGAAATACGGAAAACCAATAGCAAATAAATAGACACAAAATACTTTCTCTAACTGTTAGAAGTACCTTAGATATGTGATCGGTCTGGGGCACTACACCGCACGGTCTACGATGTCTACTTGCATGTAAATAAGCACTGTCTATGATGTCTACTTGCAGAAAAATAAGCACTGTCTACGATGTCTACTTGCAGAAAATAAGCACTGTCTACGATGTCTACTGTATCAAAATAAACACTGTCTACGATGTCTACTGCATGAAAATAAACACTGTCTACGGTCGGATCACACATCCTTGGTACTTCTCATTCCCGACTCAACAATTTATAATAGAGTATAAAAATCACATAACCAATGGCCAATCAATGAAATATAGTAAAGATCAATATCGAAATGCAGACAATAAAATGTACTCGGCTGTGATCCTCTGCTGGTGAAATCGACAATCTGAACCACTCAATGTGCCACAATAGTCAAAACTCGTACAACAGTCCCCGGATGCTGAAATAAACATTACCAATATTCTCAGAATAGTCAAAATAGCTAGGATCGCCTGTCCTTAAGTCCAATTCTGGATACAGGGGCAAAACGGTAATTTCGGGCTAAAATAGTGTCCGCCGTTGGACCCGCTTTGCACCGAAAAGTGTGCCATAGTCAACGGTCTCTAAAGCCATCAAACTAAATGTCTACGGATCCAATTTTCTGATACGAAACCAACCGTATGTCTAGAGTTGGATTCCAGCGGGCCATGCACAAAATCACCCGTCGAGTCGAACTGTGGGGCCCGCGAAACGGCGATCCAATCAACTGTCTCAGAATTGGACCAAACTTGGCATACAGGACCAAAAAAATAATACGGTCCTATTGGCACAAGTTTTGTCTCGATCTGACGAGCGTGCACAAAGTAATTGAGAAATTTGTACAGAGGCCGATACGGGAATTTCGAAGGATACGCATCAAATTCGTCGCGCACACGCGACCAATTTGAATTCCGTCAAAGCCCACACGACCACGAAGCCGTTACGCACCTTTCGATGCTTTCGGTTCGCGACCACGTCGCCCGGATTGGGAGGACGTACGTCATATCGAGAGATTTTATTGATTTTACTATTTAAAAAAAACTAGTTTTTGGTCAACTTTCATCCCGATTTAAACAGAATATAATCGATGAAAAAAATAAACCAATTACTATGTTTTGATTATGTTTAGGTTTTCTATAAATCCCTTCGTGGATTTTCAAAACTGTCGATGTTTTCGCCGAAAACTGCCTTCCAAAGGGGGGTTCGAGAACTGATTTCTGTCCTGTCCTCAAATAATTTTTTGGCATTTTCGGCATCAATTTTATATCGATTTTGTTTCGATCTAGTTCGAAACGATTCATTGGTGTCAAAGACCTATAGGTTGTGTTTCTAATGCATATTCTGGTTTGGAAAAAGACGAAGAGTTGAAGGAGATTTCTCACCAGGAAGTCGGGGCTCCGTGCTGTTACTGCTGCTGTCACTTCTGACCGCAAACGCGCGCGCGCTGCCTCCGGCGGCTCCGGCCGCATGCGGCAGTGGCGCCGGCGGCGGGTTGATCCCCAGGTGGCTGGGGCTCGGCTGGTCGGTTAGGGTTTGGGTGATGGTATTCGATTTTGATCTCCCCCCTCTGTTTCGTTATATATATATGTATATACGCGATTTGAAAACCGTGGGGGAACTCTCGGGTTGGGCTGTTACTCAGCTCGGGTTGGTGAACAGTAACCGATAGGTTAGTCCCATATAAATCCCTATATCCTTAGTATTTGCATCTGGGTCCCTAGGGTCCTCTGTGGGAAGTCTAGTTGGTTTCATCCCTATTGTTTCCCTTTTCCTTTATTATTCTTTCTTTAAACTCTATTATATATGTATATATATATATATATATATATATATATATATATATAGATATGCCCACATTCATATATAGATATAATATGTATATATATATATATACATATTATAAATCCCTATATCCTTAGTATTTGCATCTGGGTCCCTAGGGTCCTCTGTGGGAAGTCTAGTTGGTTTCATCCCTATTGTTTCCCTTTTCCTTTATTATTCTTTCTTTAAACTCTATTATATATGTATATATATATATATATATATATATATATATATATATATATATATATATATATATATATATATATATATATATATATATAGATATGCATTCATATATATATATATATCTATATATATATATATATATATATTATATATATATATATATATATATATATATATATATATATATATATATATATAAGTTAAAAAAAAATATGTATATGCCTATATATATATATATACACCTCTATAAAACTCAAGTAAATCCTACTGGCATCTATTCCTAGTGCTATTTATATGAATATGACCTTATATAATAATATTTATTTAATAAAAAAATAAATATAACCAAGAATAATAAAATAATATTTTTTAAGAATAACCTCAATAAAATAATAATAATAATATCGAAATTCAATAAAATGATAATGGTGTATACACCATTACTTACAGTCTAAAAATCTCGAAATGCACTGAATATCAATAATAATATTTATAATATTTAAATTATGAATACCTAGGAATATTCATTAAATCATTAAACGGAATACAACGCGCTCATACCAAATTATATCCATACGGATGTCATTGGACGTGACGCATGACCTACATAGACTTGGGCTTGTCTTGGGTCCTATCTGGACTAATTCGGTACAGCCGGTTCCCTAAAGCTCAATAATATAAATAATAAATAAATAAATAAGTCTTCGGTAAGGATTAAGTCGCATCTTGGCCTGATTTTCCTAGTTAGAACATCGATATGGCTCAACCTTCCCTACCAGGACTAATACTCTAGTCAAAGCACGCCATTGCACTATCCGTGCCACGATCTCTAGTCGTCCTTGTACTCCAAAACTCTACTATGGCTAAAATCATCTATCCGTAAAAATTAACTAAATAATAATTTATAAAATCTAAAAATCACCATTTAATTCAAATAAATAAATAAAAATAAATTATCAAAATTCCGGAAAGAGGGGTTACAAATCTACCCACCTTAAAAATAATTTTGTCCTCGAAATTCTAATGCACAACTATTCCTTAAATTCAAAAAGAAAGTCTACCATTACCTAAATCTCCTTGGATTTTAATTCCTCAAAAAGTAGTTTACATCCTCCTCTAGCCATTTTGTAACTACGAAACTCCGAGGACTTCTACCCACCTTTGGTCACACTACTCCCACAAATCTTATGTCACAAAAATATTATAATCCTCCAACTAATTGCAAAATATCTACCAATAGATATCTACGGTATATGACATCTATAATCCTCTCATATCTATCAAACAACCCAAAATTTAACCAGCAACAAATTTACAAAAGTAGCTAAAAAAATATTGGTAAATTCTAATAAGTATGACCATTCGTCGCTCCGAAATAGGAAGGACATAAAGATAAGGAAGAACAATCGAAAGTAAAAATAAGTTTCAAGAGCAGTAGATAGTATTCAAGAATACAGATAGAAAGAAAGTCTATGAGCCATTGACCAATTTTGCTAGATTGGGCTACTCTAGTCCAGTTACTTGCTAAGTCTAAGAACCCTTCATTCTTGTAGGAGCTTGCAATCCGGCAATACAGAAGTCCCGTTCTCAAAATTCTAAACAGTTTCCATAATAGAACGGAATCTGGGAAATCAAGATTGTGATCTTTCCCATGGTTATTTAAACACACGAGCAAGGGATAAATGTAATACAAGATCGTATCGCGACTTCCAGGTAGATGGAATAAGGGTTACGGATGACCTCGCATTCTAAGAGGTGGAGACTACGTAATAGGTATAGGGACCTATTTCAAGTAGTTCGGTTTTATAGTCCAAATAGGGTGGTATGAATGGATGGGTTTTTAATGGGTCTGAATGGGTTCCTGATTGGACATCAATCATTGGTTGGACGAACCTCATATTTCAATCTATATTGACTGAATAAGGTTCCAATGATAAAACTATTTCTACTAGGCTAGGGTAACCTATCATAGGATTCCTCCCAAGTGGTTGAGCTAGTTGGCAGTCGGACTGATTAATAGGTTTTGTAAGCCCTGAAGATGCGCCTTCCGTGACTTTTGTGTTTAAGTAGCACGGGAAGACACAATTGAATGGCATTCTGGTGGCGTGTGCGTAGTGGGCTTCGAGTGAATCACAACCATATATTGGGTCGAAGGATTCGAGTCGAAGTTGAGTCTTTATTTATAGTCGAGAAGTTTACCGGTACTATGGTAAGGGTTATAGCTAGTCCTTTTGTCCTGAAAAGTCGTACCATAAAAATAGAGTACAAGGGGACGTGTTTGAGTGGGACATGTAATACCTAGATGAAGGTGGACTCGTCTAGATCTTTGATATGAAATTTGTTGGAAGGTAACAGCTGGTCTCGTGCTCCGAATATTAATGACACGGTCGGGGACACAAAATGATCTAGATGGAAAGTGAGAGTCCATGAGACACTAATTATCATCCTAATGTCAATCATTCTAATCAATCGGTAATTCTCGTATATCCTAAAATTTTTGAAAGGCTTACCGTCTACCCACCCTAGAAGCTAGAACATGGTTTTAGGAATAATGAGGTTAGAAGAATTTCAAGGTCCGGATATTGTACCCCGACACTTGTTAATGAAGAATAAGGCACGACATAAAGGGATACGGTAGATATAAGTCAAATCAAGGATCATTTATCACTAAATGAAAAACGAGTGTGTACAATGACACATGATCGATAAAATAGAATGATATGCTTGTCCACAGTATACAAGAGTTATCGACCGGGTAACCAACTCTAAGGCACATCATTCGAAGAGATTTTTAACAACTGAGTCATGCATCTCTATTTGTGTCGAACCTGTCCCGACTATTGTCACCAGGGCTCTAGTTAAAGCAAGCTTCAACAAATAATTAAAGGATCACAACGTTTGGTCTCTTGAGCATAGGTAGTCCCCTGGTTGGCATTTGATCAAGAAAAAGATCCTAATCATTCTTGGACTCCAATGACTAGAAGATCTAGATGGTAGATTTAATGTCGAAGGGAGGACGAGTAACTCAAGGCAAGGTTCCAGTCACAGGGCTGGCCGATGGTATCTACACTAGCGTGTACAACTATCATAGCCATGGGGAATACTCTGTATCTATCTATCAATTACGAGCTTTCGTCTTTCCAATCAGTGAAGGACAAAAACAATAAAGAGTTCAAGAGACGTCACTGAATACCATTACGTGATTTCAAAGGCGAATGCATAATTCAAGAGGAATTGTCAAGCAATTGCAGATGAGATCATAGCTACCTTGATATCTCAATCCACGTAGGTTAATCAAAGAGAGAGCGAACCAAGTGCACTACTGTAATGCATGTGGTTCAGTATTACGTATTTCTGGAATACGTGTACGTATTTATTCTTGTATTGCATGATTTCCTGACTTGGCATTTCCTTCTTGGCTTGGTCTATTCCTGGTTCGGGTTGGTTGGTTCGGCCTGGCTTGGTTTTACTTGGGTTCATGATGAACCCAAAGTGAACCCCTACCTACCACCACCATTTGGTATTTATTAGCCCTCTTTATTCTCTCTCTTCATTTATCATCTTCTTCTTCCTCATTTACTTCCCTACCTACCAGAGAGAGAAGAGAGAGGTCTAGGCAAGTGTAACTTGCTTCATGGAGGATCTCCAATTTTATTACTTTCATTCTCTTCCTTACTATATTCTAAAGCACTTTAGTACTTGGCATTTTCACTTTCCATGGCTAGATTCTTGTAGATCTAAGTTTATTTTATTTTCGGATTTCTTGGGTTTTGATCTACTTAATCTTGTTATTTTCGAATTTTGATGGTTCCATATTGTAGAGAATTTCGTTCTACCCCATTTTGACCTATAGAAGTTCGGATTTAGGCTCCGGATGATGGAGTTATGGAGCTTGAGGACTTGGCTCTCATGGTGTTCTTCTTCTCTGAAATTTTGGAGAAGATGAACAGTGCTTGACTTGACCGCATGAATATTCATGCGGCAAGTGTTTTATCCAGCCGCTATGACTGAAGTTCTTGAGCCGCATGAGAGTCGGACTCACTTAGCCGCATAACTCGCTCAATTCCCAGCCGCATAAGTTCTGAACTCTGTAGCCGCATGCACCATTTCTGTTGGCCGCATGAGACTTGCTTTACCCAGCCGCATGAGTACTCTTCCCTTCTGAGCCGCATATGGTTTCCCTCCCCCGCAGCCGCATGGGTTGCTTCTTCTCGAGCCGCATGGAACCACACTTTCCCCCCCCCGGCCGCATGTACCTGATTGGCCAGCTAGCCGCATAAGATCCATTCCCCCAGCCGCATGAGTTTCCTATCTTCCTGACCGCATGCGCTCTCATATTTGAGCCGCATGTGTCTTATTCTCTCCTGGCCGCATGCGCTCTCATATTTGAGCCGCATATGTCTTATTCTCTCCTGGCCGCATGCGCTCTCATATTTGAGCCGCATATGTCTTATTCTCTCCTGGCCGCATGCGCTCTCATATTTGAGCCGCATATGTCTTATTCTCTCCTGGCCGTATGCGCTCTCATATTTGAGCCGCATGTGACTTAGCCGCATGGCTTTTCTATGGCCCTGTATATTGATATTTTATTAGATATTTTACGCCCATTTTATATCCTTACGCCTTTTGTCATGAACTTGATTTTACTTACATATTTGGAATTGATGATGGAGCACGACCTGACAGTGACCCGTCGTGGTGCACTCATGACAAGAAAACCTGACATGACTTGATAGTGGCCCGTCGTGGCGCAATCCGAACAAGTACACTTGACATGATAAACCTGACATGATATATTTGATAAGCTGTTGCGACGGCTACCTGACATGACATGACCTGTATAATAACATGGACACCGTGGGTGATTGTGCTTGTACAAATAAACCAGTCCTGTCTTGCATCATGTCTAGGGAGGGAGCTCCTGAGTACCACGGTCAGAAGTGCCTATTAAAATGGACTAAGGTTAATAACTAGATTAACACATTAGTCATGAAGAGATTTCCCCAGCTACAGGCAATCCCGTTACCCTGGGAGCGCCTGGGATCTGTAGCCTGCCGCCGAGTAGGGCACATTTCCAGCACACTGTCATGTGTTGCACTCTTCAAGCTACTTAAGGGTACATGCGTTTCCTGGACGATGTACCCACCTGAATTCAACCCTAATCTTTCGTCCTGGATAACCTGGATGGTCTGCAGGGCTTGTGGCTGTGGAATAATCTCACTGCATCTTGTTAGTAATTAGGCTTGTGACAACCCTAGTTAGTTAAAGTATCAAGCCGTAGTTCTTGCTTGGCCGTGAAGTCATTGGATGGAGTCTAACCTGTCTAGCCTTGTCCGGATCTTGTTCCAGATTACTACATGACTTGAATGCCTGTATTTATTTTACTGATAAATGGTGAGAATTCCAAGTTCCGTTCAGACGAAGGGTTACAACCCCGGTCCTTGTTTGGTTTACGGGTTGTAACCTGGTTCTCTGAATAGTCCCATGGTTATCTCGTCGTATATCATCCTGATGTATTTTCTTTATTTCCAGTTCTTACTTTTATTTATAACTTGTGCTGATTGCTGGTTTTAGTTCCTAAGTGAAGCTTCCTTTGTGGCACTTGCTCTTTCTGGGATCTGACCCAGCTGGTTTTGTATGGCCAGATTTCGGAGCAGCTCCAGAGGATCTACCGACCTTCCAGCCATATGGTGACCACTAGACGGAACCCTGGCAACGAGTGGGTTTATTTTGCTCTCCCACTTTATTGTAAAAATATTCTTTTGAGGCGTTTAGCCGACGAGCACCTGTTTAGCTCGATTGCACTTACTTATTGTCTGCCTACGGGCTGTAACATGATTGACAGATCCTAGGGTTGATCATGTATGACTAAACTCTTGCTAGTCCTGACATTTTGTAACGACTAGCTTCATGATCAGCTGAATATGTAATGTTTGGGACGCCTTACTATTGTATATTTAATGATCATACATCTTGTAACATTTACTTACTTGCTTGTGATTGAGACAATAGGCTTGTTCATGACCTTAAGAGACTGTTGGCTTGTAGTAAACCCTCATGTATCTAGACAGCCGTGACCGTATAGCGAGATGGAATCCATTTCAATATACGTAGCTGGCTATGTCTGCCCCCGCTCTCCAGTATTCTGGTTCTGGGGCGTGACAACTACGGTTGATCAGACCGTAATACCTCGATTCTGATTAGACAATATGTTAGTAGGCGTCCCCACTAAACATATGTCTTGAATCAAGCTCGAGAACAGAGTGAGCTTACAAAACTAGGCTGTAATAGCAGTATTGGTTAAGATAGTCAAAATACAAGTGTACGAGATTTTGAAAGAAGGCACAAGTAGTTAGAGTTTTGTGAGAATCAAAACCTTACCCGATGTTCTTGCTTAAACAGTCTTCATACTATCTTCTTATCCACAAGGACTTGGTCGACTAATGGGTTATGGACCTCTATATTCTATATTCCAGGTAAACCTATTAGCGTCAATCGATTTCCTCGTCAATAGGTTACAAGGACCTCGGAATGCTAGATCGGGAGACGTGCTACCCAACTTTCAAAACTTCCACTAATATTGGCTTCGGGTCTTATGGGACATACATGGCATTGTCCTATCCTCTATAGTATCCTAACTGGTAATCATGTCTGAAGTCATTTCACCGAGAATTATGCCTCGTCCGTATACTCGGGCGATGGTAAACTCTTGGTTCCGTGATTCAAGTATGATATGCTATCAGATACTTTACCTTATCTCAACTCCAGGGTAACTACGGTCAAAGAGGACCACTAGCCATAGTTTTAGCAATATTCTATAACCGATATTTTTCTAATCTAATTTCAACTCTAGGGGTCGTGTCTCGCCAGTGCACTGCTGGCTGCAGTGTATCCATAGTCTCCAAAATTCAATTAAATGGCGACAGTGCGCTGCTGTCCTGCCATTATGAGTTAACTAATATTCCTTTAACTATATCTGTAAGAATTCACGAGCTTCTAGAGATTCAAACACGTTGACCATGAAATAAAGCGTAAGTATTTGTCCTATCAACCCTTAAAATAAAAGATTGAGCGGGGAGGAAATAACTGAAGACAAAAGATATACAATATTCTAGTATCTATTTCATGTGTATTCAAACCATGGAAAGAAACATTGAATCGAACTAACTCGAGGTCCGTATATGGATAACAAAATTAGAAATTTTATAAAATAATGATTCTTAGGGCAACTAGGGATTAAATAGACAATTCAGACTAGGATACGGGGATGATATCTAAAAGGCAAAGAGAAGGAATTGAACAATTTATCAAGGTTAGATCATTGATTCTGGGAAGCCATGTCTCACCAAGTGAATAATCTATCCACATTGGATTATATCGTCATATCAAGAGTTAATAGTGTACCTATGGGGATCTAACAAACTATCAAAATTAATAACTCCTCATCTAAATTCCATGGCCTAGACTACCCATCGGTAAATTTGTATAGGGGACTCCTAGACCTAGTCATTCACTTAAATTAAATTAATCCTAATTCGTGAATGAGCATTTCCTTGTCGCAGGCTCGCAATAGTACAAATAACTTAAGTACCATCACGAGTTCGCATGATTTGCGAAAACTGACCTGCATGGGCCACCACAAAAACTTTCACGACCCTGCACCCATTTTTTTAAAAAACGGATACGAGACTTGTCCAAGCCAGCCTACGTCGCAGTGTCGGCGGTAGAACGCTGTCACGGTCATGAAGATCAAAATCACAAATAATGCTCATTCACATAATTAATTTAACTTACAATGATCACAAGTTTTACATTTGTAGAAAAATATAAACTTGTACAAATAAATGAATGACTACAAGTCAACCATCTAGCTAGTCTCTAGGCTTTTGTCTGCAAATATTCCGTCACTCCCCAAGCTAAGTGAATCCACGGCTAACCTGAAAATGTTGGTTTCCAGTCAGGAATGGAACGAGCACAATTCACTGAATTCAATTTCAAATAAAGAAAATGATTATACAACAGAGGTTAGACATCAATTACATGTTTTTGAAAATAAAAAGGAAATACAGAAAACCAATAGCAAATAAATAGACACAAAATACTTTCCCCAACTGTTAGAAATACCTTTGATATGTGATCGGTCTGGGGCACTATACCGCACGATCTACGATGTCTACTTGTATGAAAATAAGCACTGTCTACGATGTCTACTTGCAGAAAAATAAGCACTGTCTACGATGTCTACTTGCAAAAAATAAGCACTGTCTACGATGTCTACTATATAAAAATAAACACGGTCTACGATGTCTACTACATGAAAATAAACACTGTCTACGGTCGGATCACACATCATTGGTACTTCTCATTTTTGACTCAATAATTTATAATAGAGTATAAAAATTACATAACCAATGGCCAATCAATGAAATATAGTAAAGATTAATATCGAAAAGCAGACAATAAACTGTCCTCGCCTGTGGTCCTCTGCTGGTAAAACTGACAATCTGAACCACTCAATGTGCCACAATAGTCAAAACTTGTACAACAGTCCCCGGATGCTGAAATAAACATTACCAATGTTCTCATAATAGTCAAAATAGCTAGGATCGCCTGTCCTTAAGTCCAATTCTGGACACAGGAGAAAAACGGTAATTTCGGGCTAAAACGGTGTCTGCCGTTGGACCCGCTTTGCACCGAAAAGCGTGCCAGAGTCAACGGTCTCTAAAGTCGTCAAACTACATGTCTACGAATCCAATTTTTCGATACGAATCCAACAGTATGTCCAGAGTTGGATTCCAGTGGGCCGTGTACAAAATTACCCGTCGAGTCGAATCGTGGGACCTACGAAACGGCGATCCAATCAACTGTCTCAGAATCGGACCAAACTTGGCATACAGGACAAAAAAAATGATACGGTCCTGTTGGCGTAAGTTTCGTCTCGATCTGACGAGCGTGCACAAAGTAATTGAGAAATTTGCACAGAGGTCGATACAGGGAATTTCGACGGATACGCATCAAATTCGTCGCGCACACGCGACCAATTTGAATTCCGTCAAAGCCCACAAGACCAAGAAGCCGTTATGCACCTTTCGATGCTTTCGGTTCGTGACCACATCGCCCGGATTGGCGGGACGCACGTCGTATCGAGAGATTTTATTGATTTTACTATTTTAAAAAACGGTTTTTGGTCAACTTTCATCCCGATTTAAACAGAATATAATAGATGAAAAAATAAACCAATTACTATGCCGAAAACTGCCTTCCAAAGGGGGTCCGAGAACTAATTTCTGTCCTGTCCTCAAACAATTTTTCAGCATTTTCGGCATCGATTTTATATCGATTTTATTTCTATTTAGTTCGAAACGATTCATTGGTGTCAAAGACCTATAGGTTGTGTTTCTAACGCATATTTTGGTTTGGAAAAAGACGAAGAGTCGAGGAAGAATTCTCACCAGGAAGTCGGGGCTCCGCGCTGTTACTGCTGCTGTCACTTCTGACCGCAAACGCGCGCGCGCTGCCTCCGGCGGCTCCGGCCGCATGCGGCGGTGGCGCCGACGGCGGGTTGATCCCCAGGTGGCTGGGGCTCGGCTGGTCGGTTAGGGTTTGGGTGATGGTATTCGATTTTGATCCCCCCCCCTCTGTTTCGTTATATATATATATATATATATATGTATATACGCGATTTAAAACCGTGGGGGAACTCTCGGGTTGGGCTGTTACTCAGCTCGGGTTGGTGAACAGTAACCCATAGGTGTCACGCCCCAGAACCAGAATACTGGAGAGCGGGGGCAGACATAGCCAGCTACGTATATGAAATGGAATCCATCTCGCTATACGGTCACGGCTGTCTAGATACATGAGGGTTTAACTACAAGCCAACAGTCTCTTAAGGTCATGAATAAGCCTATTGTCTCAATCACAAGCAAGTAAGTAAAAGTTACAAGATGTATGATCATTAAATATACAATAATAAGGCATCCCAAATATTACATATTCAGCTGATCATGAAGCTAGTCGTTACAAAATGTTAGGACTAGCAAGAGTTTAGTCATACATGATCAACCCTAGGATCTGTCAATCATGTTACGGCCCGTAGGCAGACGGTAAGTAAGGTGTAATCGAGCTAAACAGGTGCTCGCCGGCTAAACGCCTCAAAAGAATATTTTTACAATCGACTGGGAGAGCCAAAAGTAACCCGCTCGTTGCCAGAGTTCCGTCTAGTGGCCACCATCTGGCTGGAAGGTCGGTAGATCCTCTGGAGCTGCTCCGAAATCTGGCCATACAAAACCAGCTGGGTCAGACCCCAGAAAGAGCAAGTGCCACAAAGGAGGCTTCACTTAGGAACTAAAACCAGCAATCAGCACAAGAGTCTAAATAAAAGTAAGAACTGGAAATAAGAAAAATACATCAGGATGATATACGACGAGATGACCATAGAACTATTCAGATAACCAGGTTACAACCCGTAAACCAAACAAGGACCGGGGTTGTAACCCTTCGTCTGAACAGAACTTGGAATTCTCACCATTTATCGGTAAAATAAATACAAGCATTCTGGTCATGCAGTAACCTGGAACAGGATCAGGACAAGACTAGACTGGTTAGACTCCATCCAATCATTTCACGGCCAAGCAAGAATTACGGCTTGATACTTTAACTAACTAGGGTTGTGACAAGCCTAGTTACTAGCAAGATGCAGTGAGAATCTTCCACAGCCACAAGCCCTGCAGAACATTCAGGTTACCCGGGTTGAAAGATTAGGGTTGAATTCAGGTGGGTACATCGTCCAGGAAATACATGTACCCTTAGGTAGCTTGAAGGGTGCAACACATGACAGTGTGCTGGAAATATGCCCTACTCGACGACAGGCTACAGATCCCAAGGCGTGCCCAGGTAACGGGATTGCCTGTAGCTGGAAGATCTCTTTATGACTAATGTATTAATCTAGTTATTTAGCCTTAGTCCATTTCAGTAGGTACTCCTGACCGTGGTACTCAGGAGTCCCCTCCTAGACATGATGCAAGACAGGACTGGATTATTTGTACAAGCACAATCGTCTACGGTGTCCAGATTTATTTATACAGGTCATGTCATGTCATGTAGCCGTCGCAACAACTGTTCAAGATAGTCATGTCAGGTGTACTTGTCAGGAGTGCGCCACGACGGGCCACTATCATGTCATGTTAGTCATGTCATGAGTGCACCACTACGGGTCACTGTCAGGTCATGCTCAATTATCATTTCTAAACATATTAAATAAATTCGTGATTATCAAGTTCATGACAAAAGGCGTAAGGATATAAAATAGACTAAAAATATACAATAAGGAGTTACAAAACATAGGCAAATAGTGATAAATAATAGTACATAGGGCTATTGGAAACGTTATGTGGCTCAGGCATATGCGGCCAAGAAGTGATCACATGCGGCTGAAAAGGGAACAGCCCATGCGGCTAAGAAGGAGTTCGGGTCCATGCGGCTGGGAAGTGTAGTATCATGCGGCTGGGTATAGAAGGAGGCGCATGCGGCCAAGTGGAAGCCCATGCGGCTGGGTCAATCGTGGCTGCTTATGCGGCTGATGCGGCCAAGGGTGCTGATGCATATACGGCTCGGGAGCAAGGCCTTATGCGGCCAGGTAGGTTATACGCCTATGCGGCAAGGATATGAAGGGGGCGCATGCGGCTGATAAGGAGTACAAGTTCATGCTGGCAGGAAAGGCAATGGCGTATATGCAGCTAAGTGGGGAAAAGTCCATGCGGCTGGAAGAACACTTGCCGCATGAAATGTTCATACGGTCAAGTCAAGTACTGTTCTTCTTCTCCAAATTTCCGAGAAGAAGAACACCAAGAAGCCATGGCCACCAAGCTGCATAACTCTATCATCCGGAGCCCAAATCCGAACTTCCATAGGTCAAAATGGGGTAGAACGAAATGCTCTACAACATGGAACCATCAAAACTCGAAAATAACAAGATTAAGTAGATCAAAACCCAAGAAATCCGAAAATAAGGTAAATATAGATCTATAAGAATCTAGCCATGGAAAGTAAAAATGCCAAGTTCTAAAGTAAGTTAGAATGCTGTAAGGAAGAAAATGAAGCAATAAAATTGGAGTTCCTCCATGAAGTAAGTTGCACTTGCCTAGACCTCTCTCTCTCTCTCTGGTAGGTGAAGGAGTAAATGGAAGAAGAAGAGGTTAATGAAGAGAGAGAAAGAAGAATGGTAATAAATACCAAAGGTGGTGGTAGGTAGGGGGTTCATCCATGGTTCATGATGAACCAAAAACAATCCCAACCGAACCAAGCCAACCCCGGGCCAAGAATAAACCAAGCCAAGAAGGAAAAGCTAGGCCAGGAATTAAGCAATACAAGATAAAATACGTACACGTATTCCAGAATACGTAATACGAACCACAGGCATTACAATAGGTTAGTCCCATATAAATCCCTATATCCTTAGTATTTGCATCTGGGTCCCTAGGGTCCTCTGTGGGAAGTCTAGTTGGTTTCATCCCTATTGTTTCCCTTTTCCTTTATTATTCTTTCTTTAAACTCTATTATATATGTATATATATATATATATATATATATATATATATATAGATAGATATGCCCACATTCATATATAGATATAATATGTATATATATATATATATATATATATATATATATTATATATATATATATATATATATATATATATATATATATATATATATATATATATATATAAGTTAAGAAAATATATGTATATGCCTATATATATATACACCTCTATAAAACTCAAGTAAATCCTACTGGCATCTATTCCTAGTGCTATTTATATGAATATGACCTTATATAATAATATTTATTTAATAACGGAATAAATATAACCAAGAATAATAAAATAATATTATTTAAGAATAACTTCAATAAAATAATAATAATAATAATATCGAAATTCAATAAAACGATAATCGTGTATACACCATTACTTACAGTCTAAAAATCTCAAAATGCACTGAATATCAATAATAATATTTATATATTTAAATTATGAATACCTAGGAATATTCATTAAATCATTAAACGGAATACAACGTGCTCATACCAAATTATATCCATACGGATGTCATTGGACGTGACGCATGACCTACATGGGCTTGGGCTTGTCTTGGGTCCTATCTGGACTAATTCGGTACAGCCGGTTCCCTAAAGCTCAATAATATAAATAATAAATAAATAAGTCTTCGGTAAGGGTTAAGTCGCATCTTGGCCTGATTTTCCTAGTTAGAACATCGATATGGCTCAACCTTCCCTACCAGGGCTAATACTCTAGTCAAAGTACGCCATCGCACTATCCGTGCCACGATCTCTAGTCGTCTTATACTCCAAAACTCTACTATGGCTAAAATTATCTACCGTAAAAATTAACTAAATAATAATTTATAAAATCTAAAAATCACCATTTAATTCAAATAAATAAATAAAAATAAATTATCAAAATTTCGGAAAGAGGGGTTACAAGTCGTATGACACCTACTCGCCTCCAGTCCGAGTTTACCTATTCGTGATCATAGTTCAACACATTACATACTCATCGAAACCATCTCCGAACAACTTTCACATCAAACCACAAGTCAAATCCAATTTTGCCATGCCTTATAAGTTTGATCATCCCCGTTGTATGAATCAACATACCAGCGCTCATGCGGAATGATCGCCCTAATTTGGCATGACGCATGTGCGATGCTGGAGTTGCACTCGTATAAGACAAGAATGTCAACATTGTGGTTATCCTCGAAACAATCAAGCACTTTTGTTTCATCTGAACCGACATCAACTTAACTTGCCTCTTATATTTTCGTTTATTTGATTAGAGTATCCTCGAGTTATTGCATAACGTCTTTGATACGCCTCAATACCATCATCGATATGCATAACTTGAACATCTTTCTCTCTCATAAGCTCCAATTTGTTGTAATCATTGTTATCATCCGAACTCGAATACGAATCAAGTCTTGCACACATCAAGATCTATTCAATTGTAACTAACTACCATCATTATGACACAATTTCAAATTCACATATCCATTCTCATGTTCCTAACTCGCACTTTCAAATCGTGCTACCGACTCATCGTGCTAACTCAATTTGTTTTGCATGATTACTTCGTACCTACTCAACTCGTTCCCAACAAGTCTTCGTACTAACTCAACACAAATTCGACCGAGTCATCTATTTCCTCAATGCAATATTTTTTCGCTATGCTCAGCCTATCGTTCGACTTACACTTAACGACTCCTCGTCCGACGTATCATCCATGCATACGACTTTGCGCATAATCGTTCAACTCGATTCATCAAAGCATACTTGCATCGACTTCTATCGAGTCATTCCCACTCGAGCCTCGATACTACTCTGTCCGTTGAGCACAAACTTATCATAACAACATAATTGTCTCGATGTATCCTATTGCAATCCACCAAACGGCTTGACATAGCTATCGCTAAGTGGTATCGTATATACCACTCAGAAATTGAGCCTATCATTATCGTTATCGATACAATACTTTGCTACACTGATCGCACAAGTGGTATTGCATATACCACCTGAAATCTAGTCATTACTCGACTTTACACTCCGCATAGGTTCGACATCTATTTTCCAATCAACTATCCCATATGGTGATCGTTCTTGATCCCAGCTCTGGCATTTACTTACTCGAATTGGTACAACAACTAGACCAACATGCACAGTCGTTCGTTCAAGTTTGACTTTTATTCAAACCTAACCATGCCTTGGCGATCATATCGATCGCACACGCAACATTCGCTTATTCAAAGCTCAACGCGACATTCGGCCAACATAAATGTTTGCCTACTCAAACTCGACTTAGCGACCAACTCGACTCATTACTATCACATCCGTGATTTTTCAATCTCACTCGTTGCAACTCGTGCAACAATTTACTCTCGATACTTAAGGTCATTACTCAATCTCGTTTAACATATCGCTATCCATCCGTATAGCCATACAACATGTATCATACCACGTCGACTCATTGCACCGATACAACGAACGATTTACGACTTGCTGTACTCCGTGCAACTAACAATACATAACCTTTCGCATAGCCACATAACACACATTACCTCATATATCGACTCGTTGTACTTCGTGCAACCAACAACACGTATCTCTTCGCACTTCGTACAACTAACAACACATAACTCCTCGTACTTCGTACGATCAACAATACGTTTGTCATTGCAATTCATGCAACCAAAATCACCATATTCGTTGCGCTTCGTGCAACCAACGACTCGTAACTTTGTTACACTTTAAAAACCAACATTTCATAACTCGTTGCACTTCGTGCAACCAACATTCTCCGATGGCACTTGAAGATAGCGTGATAGTCATGACATACTTGTGGCAGACATACGCACTTAATATAGACTTATTGTATGGAACATCTAATGTAGCGTCGAGCAGATCCATGAGCCATGCGGTTGCAGAAATAACTTAGAGTCAACTGATTTCGATAGCGAAGCAACTGAGGGTCAAAAAGATTCATTCACGATCCAGAGGATGGAACCGCAATGATACCAACTTGTCACGCCCCGATCCGAGAAATCGCTCGTCCTTGCTAGATTTCACCCGGCAGTGTTGATATTGTTATTTGGGAACTATAATTCCAATACTGAGGGATGACCTTAGCCTAAAGACATAGTCTAGCGGTTAGGCAGACGTCCCTGCTACGAAGAAATAGGAATTGTGGAGGCATCGCTCACAAGGCTCGATTGACATGTATGTATATCAGGGATGCCTGAATATGTGCACGATCCGACTTGAGCAGTGATAGCGAATTCTCTATCACGAGGACTTGGCTGAAATGTATGTATTCTGGGGATGCCTGGAATATGTGCTCGATCCAACTAAGTGATGCATTAAATCAAACAAGACTAGAGGAATGTAAAAGTGTCAAAGATTTTAAAATTGTGTTGCAAGGAAAAGATTGATGGTAGTGCAAGCGTGAATCGGATTGAGGGAACACATAGGATAGTGTGTGCGAGAGTCCTTGAATGTTGAATAAAGTGATAAGTCGATAAGTAAGTACTCAGTTAGTTTCGAGGAAGAAATTTTTTCTGAGTAGTATATGATGTAGTGCTCCAGTCCCGCTCAGTCAATCAGAGGAATCGAAATGCCAACGGCGTTCAGACTTAGCCATGCAACGGCTTGTTCGAAGACCTGCTCGGTCGAGACGACTACTCGTTCAGGTGGGTGACTTCGGTGAACTTGCCTCATATTGGCCTTCGTACTAATAATACAAAACTTTTCAAATACATAAGTAGGCTTGATAATAAAAGAGATGAATCCACATAGCTAAGGGAATAATCCCAAGTCGGGTCGATTGAGTTAGAAAATGAACAAGGTCCCATCGTCGGCTTAGAATTGTTGCACAATGGCTTTCGAAATGACACTCGGTCCTTCATCCCATGGCTTGGGAGAAGGAAAAGTTGGTCTTCGCCACAAAGTTGTGAGTTAGCCTAAGTTATAGGCGTCGTCCGCATAAATGCTTGATAAAATATGTATGGTCCCATCGTCTAAGGCTTGTATAGCCTTTTGCTCACCCCACGAACTAAGTTGCATCGTACGGCTTGTGGCATAAGTGTAGGCATCCAAATAGCTTGGTTGTTCAACGTTGATCGCGTGCACGGCACATTCCCTCGATACAAGGCTTGACGCAGCCTCTGCTCGTCAAGTTGATGTACGATTAAGTTAGGCTAAGTGATTCTAGGCGATCAAAGACATTCTAAGCACCGTCCCATGTTTTCTACGATTGTCGATATTACTTGGTTTCACGATCATAAGGCCTGTCATATAGAGTATGACTTAGGCTGATGGTGTCGTATAGAGTTCAAGTTGTTTTAAGGCACGATGTCACGGAATTAGTGTTTTTGTACGGGCTACGATTGATTAAATTGAGTTGGAAGAAGGGCTTTCAAATAGTCGTTCCTGAGTCGAATGAAATGATAGGACAAGAAAGAAGAATGCTCGCGACCATGGGTCGTCGAGGCGATCTCAGATGTGAGAAGCATTGAATTTGTCCCAGAGAGAGTTGGTAACATTAGAAGAACAATGACTGTGTGAGACGTCAGTTTGAGTCGAGTCTTGCATGGTCATTGGGCAACTTGTCGACAAGGTAAAAGTTTTTACGAGCGACATCACTGGGCGCCATGGGACCGTTTCGGCCTAGGGAGAAACACGGTATAGCCGAACTGGGGGGTACCGCTCAGGTTATTCGGGAACTTTCAACGGGGCTCGCTACTTGCGCTAAAAGGGTCGCCGAATAACAAAGCTATAAGTCCAGGATAGCTTGTGGTGCTAGTGACCTTTCATATAGATAAGTCGGCATATAGCGGCTATCTGCGTATATGCCTTTGGAATGTGTCGAGTTGAATGTCTGTACGTTTTGGAAGACAATTTTTGGGCCTAAGATTTGGCTGCAACGTAGTCGTCGTGCTTCGGCATGAGATGTGGCATCGAGTCTTAAGTTGTTGTCATAGAGTTGCACAAGTTGGATTTGAGTCGTTCGAGTTTAAGTCAGGAAGCGTCGCAAGGCAAAGTTGGTTGAGTGACACTAAGTTCACAAGTCTTGATTGAGTCGGTCGATAATTAAAGCTACAAGAGCCATGAGGCGACAATATGGTTAAGTCACACTGAGTTGCAAGGACACGACCTCAATATGGACTTGTAGCACGATCACATGGAAATTGGATACTATCGTGTAGTTGTGTCTCTGAGTATGGGCCGAAAGGCAAACACGACTTGATAATTTGATGTCATTGACACGAGAAGGGTATAGAGGCAAAGTATCAGTAAGTTGCTAGTTACAAGGCACGGGATGGTCTAGAGACACAAAATAGGTCGAGAGTCTATGTCCTAAAACTTATCCTAAGGCAAGAGTAGAAAGATAATCGTAAAGGGATTATGTTGCACAAAGTAAATGAATGTGTTGGTTGTGTATGGGTGGGCGAGAAGCTCATTCCACCAGTACAGTTGATTACTAACACCCACACAGTTTTTATGTACAGGCACAGGTGGAAGCTCGTGGCGCGGAGCTCGCTTTGATGCGTCAAGGTATGGAGTTTCATTGGCATTTCGAGGCATGTGGCCGCATGAAGTCTGGACTTATACGGGACATAATGTATGGACATCGCCTATCTAAAGCTTCCGCTGGCCTACTCAAATTGTATTGAGAGATAAGAGAGAGCAAAATGACGTGTAATGTGAGAATAGTAGGCTTGAGTGATTGTAATCTTGGCCTTGCGCCACATTGTAATCTTTGTTTCAATAACAATAAAAGAATATGTTGTATGATGTGTGTTTTGCTTCAACTTTCTGCTGCTATATCAATGTTCCGCTTGGGACTTCTGTGCGACGATCCCGTCGCTTAGCCTATAATCTGCCGTTATGGAACCCATCTTGCATGAGCGCAATTTAGGCTCACGCGTCATCACGCCTTAGTGAGGATGATCGCTCCTACGGTATCGGGGCGTGACACTACGTGGGCTTACAAACTTGACTCCAACATAAACGCTAATGAGAGATTCATATCCCGTTGGACTGATGCAGAGTCTTTAAAAGTTGATCCAAGCCTTCGACACACAAACGAGGCTTCAAAAACACACGAGCGTCATCTTCTTAGTTGGCATGCTCCTCTTGATTCAGAGTACCCGTGGAGAGCGAGGATTAGTATATTGTCATGTATTGGTGAGTGACTAATTAAAATACTATACTCTCATTTGGTTCAAGAAGTTATATGAAATATGCAGCATATTTAGTAATCTTTCTAGCTATCATAGTCAATTACATACAAGCAGTTGATAAGGCATAAATAATGTAAATTACTGCTAGAACTTACTCACGGTGGAGCAAACTATTGCAACATAAAACTTACGATGTTCTTCCCTGACAGATTATATCAATAGATAAAACAGCGTGTAGGTGAAGGTCATTGGAAATTCAAGCCATCCTAGACATATAGTCTGGTTTAGACGGTAACCCTTTCATGGCTGTTGCGAGCTCGCTGAAAGTTCTCAAATAACTCGTGTTAGTATCCAGCACAACTAACTTGCTTTCCTACTAGACCGAAACGGTCCCTGTCACGTCCCGACTCGAAAAATTGCTCGTCCTCGCATCGATTAGTCCGAATCGTTCGTCCTCGATGGGCGTAATGTCGTACGAGTCTGGAGTTGCACTCGTACAAGGCAAGATGACAAGTTCTCAAATGGTTATATTTGATTTAATATTAGAAACGAAAGAAAATAGAGTATACGAAATAATTCTCTTTATTGTTGAATGAACTGAGATTACAAAGACTTTCAAATGGCCCAACTGAATTTACCAGATTGGCTACAACACTCAAGTTCTCTCTTGTCCATAAAGGATTTTATCGTTCCATACATTATGCCTTCTATATCTCGGTCGCATCAATCTTGTTACAAGTTCGAGCGTCAATGCGATCATACGCTTCAAATGCTACAACATTCTATGCCTCAGCACGATCAAGCGAAGCTTCGCCGTAAGCAGAATATACTATGAACCTGCTGAGCAATCTAGTGGAGGATTAGTACTTTCGTCCTTGCTGTACTAATCAAAGTCCTACTTAAATAAACCTACATTTATTACGTATTGATTCACGCAACATACAATTAAGTTATCTTTCTATGTTCTCTTTAGGATCTATTTCATGGCATATTCGAAAGTAGTAAGGCATGATATCATAGCAAGCATGTTATTTTGATTCGCATAAGCAAGCAGGCTACCAATAGCAATCTCGTGTTATTTTGTGACTTCTTACCAAACATTTGACGCACTCGCCCTTGTACCGATGCAAGGTGAATATGTCTCATTCTTTTCCTGTCATGTTATAAGTGCTCTGTGTAGGAGCTCTGTGTTCCTGCACTTTCGGTCCACCGTTCCTTAACAATATGAAGGTCATTGGTGTATCCACGCCGGAATGGACTAACTTGTTTCTCTTTTCTTTTCTCAAACTGGATAACCCGGCGTCCTCCCCGTGCGGGTTTGCTGGCCCAGTATCCGAATGATGCCAAACTTACCATCAATTGTGGCTTACCACATCAGTAGCAGATCGCAAGTCATATCCAAAAGATGTGCACCAACAATAATTATTCATCCCTCCTAAGTAGAACGGTCCCAGTGCCCTAGCGTACCACGTTCGAGGGAAATTACCACACCCTGTGCATGGGCAATATCTCAAGTCCATTCGACCGTGCATCGCATGTCAAACCCCTACAACCAAACAATTCGTCTATCTCTATTTCAATTGGCACAACGCCCCAACTCAATGTTCATCAACGAATGCCCTAAAGGCCATAAACATTTCGAGGCACCATGCCGCATTCAACAATTCTATCACGTTCGTGCCACAACTGTCCTCTCCGTAATGAAGCTATCTTTTATGATTCTCATACACGTATGCACACTTTGACATAATTTTTCTCTATTCTTCGAGTCATGCATGCGATCCACGCCTCGATACCGTAATTCCATATTCTATACCTTAGTGTTCAATGTATGTTCCTTCCCTCCGACTCGTGTAACTGAGGCACGCCTCGATAGGGCATTCAATGTTCTATAGCTCGTGCATTGAGGCACTCGTGCCGATGTAGTCTTTCAATGATCTAGCATACTAACTCGTGCACTGGGGGCACAAAATGACTCGTGCGCTGAGGCACTTGTCGATACAGTTATTACATGTTCTTATGGCTTGTGCACCGAGGCGCTCGCCTTTGCGATATTTAATGTTCCATAGCGTCTCGTATATTTGATGTACGTTTTATTTCAATTCTTCTATCTAGTGTTCGATACGAACAATGTTCATCTCTTGATCGAGCTACGCCCTTAGTCTCGATAGGTTGTCACGACCCGCACCCGCCTTTCGGATACGAAGTGTGTCCAAGCCAGCTACGTATCGAACGAACTCCAACTCCTCTCGAATACTGTAAACGCTATCAAGGCTGTGGTATACTGCCAAATTATGGCAAAACAAATCTATATCTCAAATCCACAATAAGCGCACGAAACATGAATGAACACTATGTGTCGTGGTCTACAACCCGCTAGCATATATGTCCGATAAGACTCAAAGAATAAAATAGGAGTCTACAAACTGAATCAATAAACATGGTATCTTATGATAATGAGAGGAAAGCATGAGAGGATAACAACGTAATATCACTGACAAATACCTAAATCGTTGCCGGTGCAACCACTACCATCATTAGCTGCTAACTAACTCCACGCAATCTCTAACCTGAAGAGATCATCAGGTCCTCAGGAGACATAGCAAGATACATAAAAACATGCCTATCTAGCAATTTAATCATGCATGATAATATAAACAAGATATAACGAAGAATGACACTTAATCATGGCAAGAGTCTACGACTACACTGTTAACAAGTGACTATCGATAAGTGGCTACTGACAGGTGACTATGAACTGGAATACTACTGACAGGTGACTATGAACTGGAATACTAGAACAACTACACGTAACTGAACTGCTGGATGAACAAGCGAACACGAGATCAATGGAATACCAAACCCTCGCCCCGAGTGGACTCGCAGGTTTGAACTAATCACTAACGCTCGTCCCGAGTGTGGACTCTCTGGTTAGTACTAACCCTCATCCCGAGTGTGGACTCTCTGGTTAGTTCACGGTAAGGCACCCTCGTCCCGAGTGTGGACTCTCTGGTGCAAGTATAACATCCTCGTCCCGAGTGCGGACTCTTTGATGTAAATACCCTCGTCCCGAGTGGACTCTCTGGTGCAAGTTAAGTCAACACCCTCGTCCCGAGTGGACTCTCTGGTGCCAAGAAAACAATATCAAGGACTTAGCAGTTCAATTACACGTATTCGTTCTATGATACGAACCAGTCGAGGTACAAGTAACGACATGGTACAACTCAGTCAAGACCCAGGTAAGAAAAACTCTAATATGAACTCATAAGGTGAACAGCTTGGCATATCTACACTATCAAGTCATGAAGATGATATACAGGCAAGTCAAAGAGCTAGTGAACATGGTATGAAGAACATATATAAATCAAGTCGACTAGAGAACTAATAATAACATATAAATCCATAGAACTAGAGTAACCAAAAGATAACCAAATAATCACAGGAAAAACTATAAGCATGAAATTAAACTGTAGAGGAAGGCAAGGTATCTTGCCTGTGGTCCTTGCACAAACCATAGTCACAAGTCGAGGATGTGGGGATGCCGATCTAGGAGCTGTCAACCTATAACACATATCGCACCATGAACCGTGCACGAAAACTATAAATCAATCCTAATGTTCTAGTTCTAAATTCATGGAATAGTGGCTAGTTGGGTTACTAATCTAATAACAATTAATTCTAGAATAATTCACTTAAAAACCTAATTTAACCTAATAATAATCTGAATACAATCTAAACATGCAAGTTTGGCTATCAAAAGTCGTATCTCCCAATTTTGGAAACCATGGCACGCAAATCGAGACGTGCCGTTGACTATCTAGTCAAACGCTGTGAACTCTAGATTTTGAAAGTGCACCTTGGTAGATTTTAGCGCCCCGAGTGCGCTGGAATCAATCGTGCCGCAAAATCACACACTGGTCAAAAGATATCGCCGTTATGGCTAATCGTAACCAAAACAGGGATCAACCGATCAATTCTGAGTTCAACAGAAAATTAAAATAGTAGATGAAAGAATTAATTTTTGGAAAAAATATATGTCTTAGAGCTCTGTGTTAGCTTTCCAAAACTTCAAACGGTTCGTGATTTCGATTTTCGGTCCTCCCGAAATCTCGAAAACACCGAAACGTGTCAAGTCTCGGACAACCGACACTCTACGAATTTTCTAGAAATTAAGGAATAATATCTGCAAAAATAAATTATATAATCAGAAAGCTTACCTCGATACAAATCCAACAAAAAAAAGGCACACGAAAAGTACGTCGGAGTTGGCAAAAATCGCTTCGGGAAGTCGGAAACCCTAGATGAGTTCTCCCACAAAAGGCTGTTGGAATTTAATTAGGGTGGGCGAATATAATAATATATATATAGGAGAGAGAGAGATGGTCACTGTAGCAGTTGGCGCCGACAGGTGGGCCCCCCCTGGGAGGATTTTTGGGTATTTAATTATTTTAATTCAGAAAATTATTTAAAAATTATTTTAAGTCAAAATAAATTAAAACAAATTGCAGAAAAATCCAGAAAAATCCTAGAAAATTCTAGAAAATATTTCTAATTGTCTAGAATCTAAATAAAATATTTTAACACAAAATATCATCATGTGACCTCACAGTAAATTTCTAAAGCCTATTAAATATAATTTTTATAGGTTTTAATTATCTAAAAATTCCAAAAATTCTAAAAAAATCCAGAAAAATTCTAAAATATTCTAGAAAATATTTTTAACTCCTAGAACCTAAATAAAAATAATTTGTCTCAAAATAGTCCTAAATGACCTTATAGTAATTCATGAAAGTCAATAAAATAAATATATCTTTAATAAATAAATATCTAAAAATTGTCTAAAAATTATAGGAAAATATAATATAGCTATAGCATGCTTATAAACCCTATCTAGAGATCATATGACCACAAGATGGTCATAAAGCACCTGTGGGCTTAGTCACAACTTCTATGATCATAGAAAAATTAAATGTAAACTAATCAAATAAAAAAAAATATCACAAAATTTTGGGAAGAGGAGTTACATAGGTTAACTTAGCATACAACGATATATTTTACTTAGGTATGAAGGAGTAGAAAAGATAAGTCAAAGTCCCCCACCTTAAGTCGATACGCCTTGTCGTTTCGTATTTTATAACTTTGTTGCTTGGCCAACTCTTCTGACTTGGCCATTTGAGCACTTCGTGCTTCATTAAATTATACGACCGATTTGGCTTACCGTGCCTGTGCATCAGTCCGTTACGAGACGGTAATTTGGTTTTACGGACCCCATTGTAAATAAGAAAAAATGCCAACCTCTTATATTTTAGCGTAAACGTATAGCCTGCACACGAAACCAACTAAAATCAATACTTTTCCAAATCGGACTAATGCCTGGCATCGATTTGATTTATTAGAATCTTCGAACCGATTCAATGCTTTCTTTCGGGCCAATTTTGTCACGTCCCGTTCCCGAAGGAGCGATCGTCCTCGCTAAGGAGTGATGCCGTACGAGCCTAGATTGCACTCGTGCAAGGCAGATTCCATAACGGCCGATTACAGCGACTGCGACGGGGTCGTCGCACAAAAGTCCTAAGCAGAGACATTGAATAATAGCAGCAAAAATTTGAAGCAAAACACAAATTATTCAAAAGAGGCTCTTTATTGATATTGAAACAAAGATTACAAAGGGGCGCAAGGCCAAGATTACAAGTCGCTCAAGCTCACGCTTCTCATATTACAAGTAACTCAGCTCTCTCTCATCTCTCAATACATGTCTCGAGCCAGCGGATGCTTCAGATAGGCGACGTCCATACATTATGTTCCGTATAAGTCTAGACTCCACACGTTCGTACGTCTCGAATATCCAAGAAACTCCGTGCCTCGATGCATCCAAGCGAGCCCCACGCCACGAGCTTCTACTTGTTTCTGTATATGAAAACTGTATGGATGTCAGTACTCAACTGTACTGGTGGAATGAGCTCCTCGCCCACCCATACAAAACCAACACATTAATTTACTTTGTACAACATAGACCCTTTGTATTGTCTTTCTACTCTTGTCTTAGAATCAGTTTTAGGACAGACGCCTTGGCCTATTTTGTGTCTCAAGACCATCCCATACTTGTAACAACAACGTCACTCATACTTTGCCTCTAGACCCTTCTTGTACCAACAACGTTAACCTATCAAGTCGTGCTTGCCTTTCAGCCCATAATCAGAGACGCAACTACAAGATAGTGTCAAATTCCCATGTAACCGTGCTACCTCTTTGAGGCAGTGCCTCGCCGCTTACTGGCTTGCCTATACTTGTGTTATGACAGCGCGGCCGTGCCTCATATATCGAGGTCGTATCCGACAACTCAAAGTAACTTCACCAAACTTGTCCTACGGCTCTTTTTGACTTAACTTGAAATAACTCAATCTTACTTATGCAACTCTATATAGAGGACCTAACACTCGACGCCACATCTTAGGCCCAACATCTCGTGTATTTGGAAAATTTCGATTTATTAGTGCGAAGGCCAAGCTGAGGCAACTTCACCGAAGCCACCCACCTATGCGAGGAGTAGCCTCGACCGAGTGGGCCTTCGAGTCATCGTTGCATGGCTAAGTCCGAACACCGTCTGCATTTCGATTCCTCCGATTGACTGAGCGGGACGGGGTACTACATCATACACCACTCAGAAAAAGTTTCATCCTCGAAACTAACTAAGTACTCACTTATCGACTTATCACTTTATTCAATATCCAACAATTTTTGCACACATTTCTCCTATGTGTTTCTTTAACTCGAGCCACGCTCGTGCTATGGTTATCTTTTACCTCGAACAACTATATCTCAATTTGGGTAACTTACTCTTGTCGCGCACATGGACAACTCTGTTCCAGACAAACCATCCGATCAACCAACATTCAAGTTTGTCTCAATCTAATGATCGTACTACCACCAATATTTCCTCGGAACACGATTTCAAAATTTTCGATACTTTTCCGTTCCTCTAGTCTCACTTAATTCAACGTATCACTTAGTTGAATCGTACACATATTTTAGACATCCCCAAAATATATGCATTTCAGCCAAGTCTCGTGATAGAGAATCCGCCATCACTACTTGAGTCGGATCGTGAACATATTCGGGCGTCCCTGATATACGTGCATGTCAACCGAGCCTCATGAGTGGTGCCTCCAAAATTTCTATCGCTCCGTACCGGAACATCTGCCTAACCGCTAGGCTATGTCTCTAGACTAACTTTTTCAGTCCAGGGTCGATCGTCAGTATTGGAATCATAGTTCCCAAACAACAATATCAACACTAACCCCATCTTAAGGTCAAACCAAGTTGATAGTACGGGGTTTTCTACCCAAGCTCGCATCACTACAATTTTTAAACTTCAAGCATAGATTTCCTACACACATTCTGATATTCTTCGTACGGGGTCTGAGTCATTCAGCAAAGTCATCCTACGATAACTCACGTTTCAACTAATTCCTCGACATATCAATATCACCCGTTCATCAAGCCATTTCGTATAGTCTATCTCTTCGAACACGTTTGACATAATCTGCCTACCAATCCTTCCAAGTCAAGTACGCTAAGACATAATTTATTGCTAAGCCATAATTCACATTTCATATTTCCTAAGTCGTTCATAACAATTCATGTATTCGATCATAAGGTCTTCTAGCTTAATGATATGTTGCGTCCCGATCTCACGCGAGTCAGATTATCCACGGTGGACATGAATCACCATGCACGCTCCCGTGGGATAATTATTCTCATCGGGACGTAACTCTTATTTTGTGTCTAGACTAATTCATTCTCGATACGTAGATTGGATCTATTCAATCCTCAAGTTTACTCAATCATCAATCGCTGTCCAAACATCCTAGAATTTTCCTTCGTATCAAACCAACAAGTCGTGACAATCAAAGTTGCCGAGTTCTGATTTTTCGAGTTGGATCATTCCCGCGACATGGATCACCATGTCAGCGCTCACGCATAACGATCGCCCCAAATCCGACGCGACGTATGTACGAGGCTGGAGTTGCGCTCTCGTAAGACAAGATCGTCAACGTAGTGGTTATCAACGCAACCATCAAGACACTTCTATTTTCATCCTCCTAAGTATAGCATCCAATCGAACAATAACATTGCACGATCGTCATTCGTCGAGTCAGAGTACCCCCGAGTTATCGTATATCGATCTTTGATACGCCTCAATACCATTGACGATATGCATAACCTGACGATCTTCCTTTGCAACCAATTTTGATTCGTATGAATGATGCTATCGTCCGACTGTATAATCTCCTCGACATTCAAATTCAAGTTCGATCATTATTCCTTGAATCATTCACAACATCAATTTTCTCAAACCCAAATTCGCGTATTGTACATCCGTCTATTTTAAGTCATCAAGCAACATTTTTCTTCAAATCATATCATTCCTTGCTAACTCAAATCATCTAGCAACACTCATTCCAATCCTTAGTATCATTTTCTGTCACGTCCCAGTACCGAAATACGGAGACGGACTAGGCCAGCTACTTCATATGAGGTGCGTAACGTCATACGGCGATCATGGCTGTCGAGAGACTAGGGGGTACATGCTACAATCAAGTCTCCTATGGTCCCACAGAGTTCTATGTCTCAATCAATCAAGTCACATCAGCAATAAAATAAACATTAAAGATAAAGCAGTAAGGCGTCCCCGACGCTTCATCAAAATGGTCATGAGAGACTAGCTTTATAATTTAGCTATCTCAGAGAGTCAGGAGTACAAAATTATACACAGCTGCAGTCTGTTTAATTATAATTATGTACTGACATAAAATATCAAGTAATCCGGCTAACAGGTGCCGGTGGCTAAACGCCGCAAAAGTATAAGCAGGAGTGGTGGAGAAGAAACCCACTCGAGTCCTCGGACCGCCATGCTCCTAGTATGTACCATGGATGTCAGGAAGGAAGATCGTGTCCTCCGGCTCTGCTACGAGGTCTGGCCAAACAAAACCAGCGGGGTCAGCCCCGAATAGCAAGTACCGCCAAAGGGGCACAAGAGTTAAGATTAAAAACCCAGATAATAGAATGATTGATAATAGTAATACTTATGCAACTATTATAGGGTAGCGCAACATCTTCGAACCCATATGGCACTCTTACAACCAAACAAGGACAAAAGGTGCCGCATGGAGTCGGGACGTGTCGAACTCTATAACTTTCACATAAGTTTAAAAGGTATAAACAATAAAATCTCCTGATCGTGACTTCGGTCGATAGCCTATCGCAGCACAATAACCAACCCAACAATCAAACAAGAACATGGGTTGGATCATGTACCATGATAGACCATGTTCCTCAGTTATTCACAGAAGTAGCACTTCACAACCAGAATAAGTCTTCCGTTCATAACTTCGGTCCACAGCCTGTCATAGTACGATAACCAACCCAACAATCAAACAAGAACATGGGTTGGAACACGTACTACAACAGTCCGCTTCCTTCGGTTATTCGCGGAAGTAATAGGATACAAGCAAGTCGTTTTCACGGCCAATCAAGTCTACGAGTTTCTAGTGGGACGAGGTTATCCTCGCATCATGTTATTTCAAAATCCTCAGATCGAATCTTTCCAGCAAGGCTAGCCAACCCAGGGGTTCGCGTAGACAGGTGTCATTGAGCGCAGGTCCCTCGTAAGGCCACCTTGCCAAGACATGTAATATATAGCAGGAATTAATCGGATACAGTCATCCGCTCATTGCGGATGACACAGTATCCGTGGAGACCAGCCGGCGCATCAAGACAATATCTCAAGGCGGCTGGTGTAACACGATCTCGGGATTTTTGCCCTCCCCATGCATCTAGTATGTTTAGTTGCCTAATTTAACCCTAGGTGAAATCATGGACTCACATGCTGTGGCCTGCATGATTATCCTCCTAAAGTCGTACTTTAGTACGAGTACCCCAAAGAGGATCCATGTCAATCAGTATGTCAACATGTGCTACCCTCCTTAGTGTAATGCATCATTGCAAATACGCCACGTGGAGTTACGAGTCATTTGTCGAGCATGAACAAGAACTGGGACATTCAGGTACATGTATCGGGTAGGAACACTTTGTTCTCCGGGGTCACATTAGTGCTCATATCATGCTCGGAACAAAAGGCGTAAGGATATAAAATGGGCATATAATATCTAATAAAATATCAAAAGCGTACGCACAAAAGCAGGCACGCTCAAGGGGAGCGTACGTAAAAAGTCACGCAAGCTCTCTCAAGGCAGCGTACGTGAAAAGTCACGTAGGCTCACTCAAGGCAGCGTGCGTGAAAAGTCACGCAGGCTCACTCAAGGCAGCGTGCGTGAAAAGTCACGCAGGCTCACTCAAGGCAGCGTGCGTGAAAAGTCACGCAGGCTCACTCAAGGTAGCGTGCGTGAAAAGTCACGCAGGCTCACTCAAGGCAGCGTACGTGAAAAGTCACGCACGCAAGAGACGGCGTACGTGAAAAAGTCACGCACGCAAGAGACAGCGTACGTAAAAAGTCACGCACGCAAGAGACACGCTTCCCACAGGAAGCGTACCCAAGCCTGCGTACGCAGCGCTAAGGAGCGCGCGCAGCTCAGTGGCGTGAGCTAAGAAGCTCTGCACACTGCTCACTGTCTTCTCCAAACAGCAAGAACACCATGGATGAACCCAAAGCTTCAAAGCATCACAACTTGGCCATCCGAACTCCAAATTCGGATTTCCAAAGTTCCATTTTGGGTGAAATGGAATTCCCTTCCACATGGAAGCATCAAAACCCGCTAAACCCCAACGAAAATCGATCAAGACCAAGGAAATCCGAAAATGATTAAAACTTAGATCTACAAAAATCAAAGCTTCAAAATGAAAATTTCCAAGTTCTAAACTAGTATAGATTGAGGAGAAGAACATGTTTTGGCAAATAGTTTTGTAAGAAATCATTGACAAAATTATGGATCCATCTCTTGAATAAGTTGGTACTTGCCTTGGTTGGTGGAGGAAATAAATGAGAGGAAGTAAAATGAGAGGAGAGAGAATGAGATGAGTTATATATAAAGACCTTGGACCCATGGGTTCATGATGAACCAAAGGGTTCATGATGAACCATTGGTGAACCAAGAATAGATTACCCAAATGAGCCAAAACTGTAGGCCCAAATGCAGAAAATAAATTAGGAAATAATATTTTGTCGAATATTTTTGGGAAATACATGAAGAAATACTGCATAATAAATATTGTATAAATTTAAGGTAAATATAATTTATCGATTTACGTATTAAAATACGTATTCCAGGGTTGGGGAGTGACATCTCTACCCTTCTTAGAAAAATTCCGTCCTCGGAATTCCAGCCAAGACAGGATAGTGAAATCAGGGCAAGCAAGGCACAATCATATACAAGTTAACTATCATAGCAGTTATTTTCATACATCACAAAGTGCAAAACAAGCAGGTGCAGATAAGCATGGAATCGTGTCAATAAGGTGCAAAAATATACCTTATTAGTCAAACAATGCGGATACCGAGATCTGATCTCGTCCTCGTGCTCCCAGGTTGACTATCCCGAAGAGTGATAGTTCCAAGAAACACGGACAAGGTTTATCGTCCGATTCTTGAGTACCTTCTCTCGCCGGTCCAAAATAGACACGGATTGTTCCTCGTAAGTTAGGTCGGTACCAATGACTAACTCAGAATGATCGAGGACATGACTCGGATCCGGGACATACCCACGTAATTGGGACACACGTAATTGCTGATAGACTCATTGACACCCCGTATTCTTAATCGATCGATCGACATCCCTGAGGCTATCGCATACACCACTCAGGGATGAAGTCATTCAATAAATCCTCAACTTATCATTCGATTCACAACCTATTTCCTCGAATTTCTGTCCGAACGATTCCTTAAATTTCAAGCACGCTCATCTATATCGTACCGACGTTATTATCACTCGATAGTACACCTATCAATAGTCATCCCACTTACTCAATCAAGTCCAAATCATTCTCGTCCAACACAATTCGAATCCTGCACTCGACTTTTGCCAAGGTTGACACAACTTTGGTGTATATGCCCAGCCCGACTTAGCCAACCGTGCTACGTGAACCATCTTTTGTTTTTTGTCAAAAACTATTCTCCTACATTTTGCAAATTATTTACTTATTGTATGGACATCCCGTGGGACATTTGAGAGAGAGCGCACCAACGATATCAACTTGCGGAAGCAACAGAGTTAAAGAATTCAATCGATAGTTCAAGGACGTAAAGTCGTGCTTTGATACCACTATGTCACGCCCTGCTCCCGTAGGAGCAATCGTCCTTGCTAAGGCGTGATGCCGCACGAGCCTAGATTTCGTTCGTGCAAGGCAGGTTCCATAACGGCCGATTACAGTGGCTGCGATGGGGTCGTCGTACAGAAGTCCTAAGCAGAGACATTGAATAATAGCAGCAAAAATTTGAAGCAAAACACAAGATATTCAAAAGAGGCTCTTTATTGATATTGAAACGAAGATTACAAAGGGGCGCAAGGCTAAGATTACAAGTCGCTCAAGCTCACTCTTCTCACATTATAAGTCACCCAGCTCTCTCTCATCTCTCAATACATGTCTCGAGCCAGCGGACGCTTCAGATAGGCGACGTCCATATATTATGTCTCGTATAAGTCCAAACTCCATACGGTCGTACGCCTCGAATCGCTAAGGAACTCCGTACCTCAACGCATCCAAGCGAGCTCCGTGTCACAAGCTTCTACCTGTGCCTGCACATAAAACTGTATGGGTGTCAGTACTCAACTGTACTGGTGGAATGATCTCCTCGCCCACCCATACAAAATTGACACGTTAATTTACTTTGTGCAACATTGACCCTTTGTATTGTCTTTCTACTCTTGCCTTAGAATCAGTTTTAGGACAGACGTCTTGGCCTATTTTGTGTCTCAAGACCATCTCGTACTTGCAACAACAACGTCACTTATACTTTGCCTCTAGACCCTTCTTATACCAACAACGTTAACCTATCAAGTCGTGCTTGCCTTTCGGCCCATAATTAGAGACACAACTACACGATAGTGTCCAATTCCCATGTAACCGTACTACCTCTTTGAGGCAGTGCCTTGCCACTTACTGGCTTGTCTATACTTGTGTTATGACAGCGCGGCCATGCCTCATATATCGAGGTCGTGCCCGGTAACTCAACGTAACTTTACCAAACTTGCCCTACGACCCTTTTTGACTTAACTCGAAACAACTCAATCTTACTTACGCAATTCTATGTTGAGGACCTAACACTCGACGCCACATCTCGTGCCGAAGCACGTCGCCTTCGTTGTAGCCAAATCTTAGGTCCAAATTTGTGTTCTAACTGCACACACATACAACTAGACTCAATCCAAAGGCACACATGCAGATTGCCGCTATGCCGACTCATCTATATAAAAGGTCACTGGCCCAAGCCATTGCGGACATAGCCTGGTAAACGGGATCCTTGTACCGCATGTAGCGAGCCTCGATACAAGTCCCCAAACTACTGGTTGCCTACCCAGCTCGGCTATCACCCTGTTTTCTCTATGGCCGGATCGGTCCCTTGGCCCAGGCTTTCCGATCCGAAGAAACGGTAAAAATACCCCTTGTCGACAAGTCGTCCATGACCACGCACCTATGAGAACATCTAGACTCATGTAAATACAAGGCCTAACTTGTAGAACGACTCAATTAAACTTAACAAACCGTACTTTGGAACCATACTTGCAAATCATACATCGAAACCATGAGACTCCCAACAAGGGACCGCCTCGGTGACTAACCATCGCTCGAACTTTCCTTTGCGACTAACCATCGCTCGAACTTTCCTTTGCGACTAACCATCGCTCGAACTTTCCCTTGCGACTAACCATCGCTCAGACCTAATAGTCTCTGAACTCAGGGAACGGCTACGGTATAGCCTTCCCACTTAACTTGAACAAGACATATTTCTTAAGTGCCAATAGACCGTAGCTAACTTTCCTCTGAATCGATCATGGCTCATGCTTTGATCCGACTCGTGTTCTACGCGACGCTATCGCCCAAGTCATACTTTATATGACGGGCCTTGAGATCGTGGGACTAAATAACTTGACAACCGCAGAAAGAGTGGGACAATACTTGGAATGACTTAGGTCGACCGGCATAACTTTGCCTAACTTAATCGAGCCTACAACATAACCCAAGGGACGAGCAAAGACTATGCCAAGCCTTGCATCGTGGAAGCGTGCATGCTTTATCGCGCATTTATGCGGGCGACGCCTATGACTTAGGTTAACTCATAGTTTTGTGTCAAAAACCAACTTTCTTTCTCCCAAGCTACGGGATAAAGGACCGAGTGTCATTTTTAAAGCATGTCGTGCACCAACTCTAAGCCGACCGTTGGACCTTTCTATATTCTAACTCAATCTGACTTGACTTGGGATTATTCTCTTAGCTATGTGGATTCGTCTCTTTTACTATCAAGCCTACTTGTGCATTTGAAAACTTTCGATTTATTAGTGTGAAGACCAAGCTGAGGCAAGTTCACCGAAGCCACCCACCTGTGCGAGGAGTCGTCTCGACCGAGTGGGCCTTCGAGTTGCCGTTGCATGGCTAAGTCCGAACGCCGTCGGCGTTTCGATTCCTCCGATTGACTGAGCGGGATGGGACACTACAAATTTAACACTTGTATCAATCTTACTCGATGCGTTCCTCGGGTTAACGTAACTCTTTGCATCGATCCGACTCGATGTATTCTCGGGTCAACGTACACTTGTATCGATTTGTATCGATACATAATCGGGCCAACGCAACTCTTCGAGTCAATGACTCATCATAATACACCGTACGGAGCGGGGCATTACATAATGTACCACTCAAAATAAGGTTCGTCCTCTAACCGAAACCAATACTGAATTCCAAGTGTTTCTCTAGATCGTTTCACGATCTCGTCTCACTATCGTTTGGATCATACAAAAAATGTGCTAATACTATTGTTTTCTCCCATAACATAATATCTATTATTATAAATAACACAAATTAAATCTTTATTTACTATAAGAAATAAAAACACATTTTCTTAATTATATGGTTTTCCTATAGAATAATTATGGCAAATACCATCTTTTCTTGATGTCACATACTAAGAATTAATAACTTGTTTTATACAATAAAAGAGAGGGTTTTGAGAATAAAAAATAATAACCTTTTCGTTTCAAAATCTCTCAAAGAAGAATCAAACGAGAAAGAATAAGATGAGGTTTGATAATTGAGTTGCCTTATGAGACATTAGGGTTTTGAGAAAACAACAAAAACTTTCACTTAGAGGAGAGTGTCAAGGATTTTCTCTTATATAGTAGGTAAAAAATCTTAAAATAAACTTTGGGGGCAAATAATGCTGAATTCGATGTAAATTGACTAACTACCAATTTTATAGGATTTTGTGACTAACAACTAATTTTAATCTCTTTCAAAAAAACAAAAACTAATTTTAATGGACTTAAAAATTCTATAAAATTTTTCACCTCTAGGTTGAAAAATATGAGAATACCAAGGACAAAATCAAAAAACTTGAAAGGTTAAATAGTAGGTTTTTTTTAGGGGCACCACCACTTTTACTAGGGGGCAGCCCTTACTTAGGGGGCAGCCCAGAAAGTGGAGATTTTACTAGGGAGCAGCCCAAATTTTACTAGGGGCAGCCCAACCCCCCAAACTCACATTTCCTTCCCATTTCATAACTTCCTCTCTCTCTCCTCCAAAAGAAAAAAAAAGAGCTCTCTCCCTCTCCCAAAACCCTAGAAAATTCTCCTCCACCACTATAATCCTAATTCCTCCACCAAATTTCTTTCAAGAACACTCCCACATTCGACGAGATGACACGCAAGTCGAAGAAATCGGATTCTAGGTACGTTCTTCCCTAATTTCTTCTATAATTTTCAACATTCTATTCGAAACCCTAGAATAGTTTTAATTGTCTAAAAACTTTTGATAATTTAGGTTTATAATGTATTTAGGGTTTATGAATGACATTTTCGAACACGACATACCCACAATTTCTCTTCAAACCCTAACCCTAGAAAACGACAAACTAGCGAGTCATTTGTCTGTTGGCCGAGTACAGTAGGACTGCCAAGCATGTGGCAGTCCACATGTAAACAAGGACTGCCACAGTCCAGGCAGTCCTCTTTCAATAGAGGACTGCCAGGCCTGTGGCAGTCCTTGTTTACATATGGACTGCCACATGCTTGGCAGTCATATTATAACAGTTCTATTTTAGTTTGCAATGTATATTAATTGTACGGTCGCATAATCCATTGTTCTATAGGGGTAACAGTCCTCCGGACGCACCAAAACGAATACGCCCCACCGCGTCAAAGCGGAAGGAACACGCGGAACGTCCTCTTGAGCGTCCGATTACAATTTTCGAACCGGAGCACCAAGGTCGGGCTGGGACACGGAGACCCCCACCGGTTGCACAAGCTCGGTCGAAGCAACGAGCTCGTACTCCTTCTCCTTCTTCCAGTGATGACGACGACGTGCCAATTAGCCAACTCCTACCACCACGTCAAGGTGGTTCTGCTCTATCTGAAGAGGCCGGTCCTTCTGAGCCGCATGTCCGGCCGCCAGGTTGCTCAATGTTGGCTTCTTTTGAGAACCATATTGCATATGCAATATGGAAGGACCCGGTATGTACATTACTTTTGTAAGCTACCAGTTTAGTATATGATATCTATATGTATTTCATATTTTTTATATTTTTATATGTTGTTTGATATACAGAGGACATATCGTATCCTTAGGGCTGTGAGTCACGGGAAGAAAATCGTGTCTTGGCCGTTTAGAAGCTTACCGGAGGCCGTCCAGGTTAAAATCGTACCGAGCGGTTTGCATAATTTGGCAGATTATGCCTATAGGACAATGGATAGTGCCCTGATATCCGCCTTTGTGGAGAGATGGCACCCGGAGACCAACACGTTTCATCTCCCATGCGGGAAGATGACCATTACACTTGACGACGTCTACCAGATACTGGAGCTACCAGTTACCGGTCGCGTCATGACCAAAGAACATTACAGAGATAAAAATTCACAAAATGGTACTCGAAGATCGTCAAGTTTGTCTCAAGTAACCTTGGACTTGAGGAAACTAGTTTTACAACTCTCCCCGGCTTCAAGAAATTATATGGAATTCCTCTGTCATTTCTGGTGGAGCACTTCACGAATATGGAATTGGATGAGGATGATGATGAATTGGTCGACACGATGGCCCGTGCTTACATGCTGTTCGTCCTAGGAACGGTGGGCATTTCGGACAAGTCCGGAACCTCGATACATGTGAGGTACATGCTCAATTTATTGTCCGTGGATGACTTCATTGATATATCGTGGGGTAGCGGTATTCTTGTCTATCTTTACCGTGAGCTCAGTATCGCATCCCTGTCGGGACTAAGACAATTGTCGGATGCCAGACTCTGCTACATGTAAGAAAACTTTCAATAATTTAATCTCGTATACTTTATTTTGTTGTTTATATTTTGTGACTATTAACTTATAAATTGAATATGCATGGATATACGAGCACTTTCCAATGCTCAGGCGGGGTGACCTGAACCCAAACTATTTTGAACACCTTCCTAGAGTGGCTCGATGGAGGCCGGCCCAGGTGGAAACCAAAGATTAGCAAATACTGGCTTCCATTCGTAAAGTACTTGACAATTTGGTACCAGAAGAGGTAATAAATTGGGAATTATTTTTTCATGTTAAGTTTTTTTTGCTGTTAACTGTTTTCCTACAGATATTTTAGGATCCATACTGGGATTTGCGCGAGGGGAGTCGTGCCATCCAACAAGTTTCTTTATTTCATGGCATGATCACATGCTATGATATCACAGAGCCGTACATGCCTGATCGTGTACTTCGGCAGTTTGGCTTCGTGCAAAGTGTACCGAAGCGCACACAACAGCTGTTGGAACCTTCCCGTGGGACCCAACCATTGAACTACAAATCGGCGTATTTCGACTGGGTGACCGACTTATACTCCGAGTGGCAAAGACACCTGCTTGGGGAAGATGAGAGTCAACCGGTCACCCAGATGGCCGACTGCAGCGAGGACTACATGTCGTACTTCCGGCGGGTCGGACATCCTAAGTTGTTGAACCCTACAAACCCGGGTCCCGAGACCGTAGTAGCTGTTGGAAATCTTCCTTCGAAAAATATCTTGTATGCTTCATTGGTGAAGATGGTAAGTTCCGCATTAGTAATTAGTTTGAGATTTTCATGTTTGTAGACTAAATTCAATTATACTTTCATTTACAGTCTATAAGGGCGAAGGAACTGGCCAAGACACTTCGGAGCGCTTGCCAAAGTGACACTAGTGTCTTGGTCGACACTAGTGCCTTGGTCGCCAACGAGCTTGAGCGCATCGACGACGAGGTTGAGTTCCCATTCATGCGTAATGCGGAGTCTCGTTCGAAGGCCCGCCATGACATGTAGTACGATTGTCTGATTGTCTGAAGTTGGGTATTTTGGATGTTGATATTTTTGGGTGTCGAACATGTTGTTGGATACTTGTGTTGAAATATTTTTGGATGTTGATATTTTTGGGTATCGAACATGTTGTTGGATACTTGTTTTGAAATACTTGTGTTGGTTATGTGTTGGATACTTGTGTTGAAATACTTCTGTTGGATATGCCACCCCCTGGCATAGAGAGTTTCAATTAGGACTGCCTACCCCCCTGACAGTCCTATACAAAAGGAGGACTGCTAGGGTGCTGGCAGTCCTAATTGAAACTTGTTGTTATAGCAAGTTTTAATTAGGACTGCCAGCACTCTGGCAGTCCTTCATAAGCGTAGGACTGCCAGGGGGTGGCAGTCCTATTTGTGAGTCATTGAATTAATATTTGTTTGAGATTCTAAAATTTCGACAAAACTGCTAAAACGGAGGTTCAAACATCATTTTTTTGCGATTCTAAAATTCCGAAAGGTCGTCTAACGATGAAGCTGTTACTTTCAGGCTCCTCAAAAATACGCTCATTTTGCGACAAACCGGGCCTCGTTTCGACCTCCCAGTCAAAAGTTACGGCCCTCCAAAGTTTCAACTGACCATAAAATGCAGGAGAATGACCATTCTTCGTGTAAATTAACACAGAGAATGGCATTCTCCGTGTTTTTAACATAGAAAATGGACATTCTTCGTCTTAATTTACACGGAGAATGGTCATTCCAGTGTTAAAATGTAGGAGAATGACAATTCTCCGTCTTAATTTACACGGAGAATGGCCATTCTCCGTGTAATTTAGCACGGAGAATGGCCATTCTCCGTGTAATTTAGCACGGAGAATGGCCATTCTCCATGTAATTTAGCAGAAGAATGGTCATTCTCCGTGTTTCTAACACGGAGAATGGCCATTCTCCGTGTAAATTAACACGAAGAATACCATTCTCCGTGTTAGAAACACGATTCTCCGTGTTAATTTACACGGAGAATGGTCATTCTCTTGCGTTTTAACACTGTAATGACTATTCTCCGTGCTAAATTACATGGAGAATGGCCATTCTTCGTGCTAAAACACAGGAGAATGGCCATTTATATAACAACAAGTTTTAATTAGGACTGCCAGCACCTTGGCAGTCCTAATTCAATGTAGGACTGCCGGGGGGTGGCAGTCCTAATTCACAGAACATTTCATCTAGGACTGCCACACACATGGCAGTCCTTCACATGTGTTGGACTACCCTGTGTGTGGCAGTCCTAAATGAATTATTCTGTGATCAAATCATAGAACATTTTAGCAAGGACTGCCACACACAGGGCAGTCCAACACATGTGAAGGACTGCCCTGTGTGTGGCAGTCCTAGATGAATTGTTCTATGATCAGATCACAGAACATTTTAGCAAGGACTGCTACACACAGGGCAGTCCAACACATGTGAAGGACTGCCCTGTGTGTGGCAGTCCTAGAAAAGATAACACCTGGATAAAAGTAACATACATGTATGACACACATGTATAACACCCAAAACACACAAAACACACATGTATAACACCCAGATAAAAGACATATAACACATGGATAAAAGTAAGAAACATATATTGGACTTCATATTTCATAGTTTAATGTATACAAAAGTGGTCCTCTATAACAAAAATGCCAAAATGTATATAAAAGTGGTCCTCCATATAACACATTGATACTCAGTCGATTTCGACGTCACAGTGGTCAGCGGGTAAGTCTCTTGGCTCCTCAAACTTCAACAACTTCTTACAATGGTCGATTTGATGAGCGAAAAGTATGGTCCAAGCTCCGGCTTCGACCGGTGCTCTTTTGTACCAAACTGTTGAAGGTGGAGGCAGGCTGCTTCAAAGATAAATGACTTGGACACAGAGGACTGCCACAGATATGGCAGTCCCTCACATACAGAGGACTACCACAAATGTGACAGTCCCTCACATATATAGGACTGCCACATCTCTGGCAGTCCTATATATGTGAGGGACTGTCACATTTGTGGCAGTCCTCTGTGTCAAAGTCCAATTTTTCATCCGAAGTAAAGTTCAAAGTGTAGTTACCACGATGGTTTCCGATGCGTCAAAGTGTTCTTCGGACGTTGTGGGAGGAGAGTATCCAGCATTTGATGGTCCAGATTGTTCCATTTTCTATTTCTTTCTACATTAAACACAAAATTCAACTTTTATATGTAAAATTTAGGTTAAAACTTAAAATATTACACAAAAATAAATTCGACGACTTACAAATAAATGAGAGAAGTGATTGACACTGTTACTAGATATTCTACCAAAAATCTTCAACAATTTTAGGTTGGGGGACAATTTCACCTAGGTTTAGGTTAATTATAGGTTTATATGAGGAAGAGAAAAAAAGAGTGGAGGAAGAGAAGTAGTAGAGGAAGAAAGAGAGAGATGAAATAAAATCACATTGGCTTTTATAGTATTTTTTTGGGCTGCCCCTAGTAAAAAAAGGTAATTTCTATGGGCACTACCAAAATTGCTAGGGACATCATTTACTTGGGGGCAGCCCATGAATGTGGAGAAATTGCTAGGGGCACCCAAAATTTGCTAGGGGCAGCCCAACCCACCCAAACCCAAAAATTTACTTTTATTTTCATTATTCACCCTCTCTCCTCAAGAAGAAAAGAAAGAAAGCTCTCTCCCTCTCCATCTCCTAAACCCTAATTTCTTCTTCTCCATCACGCTATTCTCAATCCCTCCACGAAGATTCTCGAAGAGATGACACGCAAGTCAAAGCAACCGGAATCCAGGTACGTTCTTCCCTAATTTCTTCAAAAAAAATTTACATTATATTCGAAACCCTATAATTGGTTTAATTCTTGAAAAAGTTTTTGTAAAATAGGTTTATAATCTCTTGCACGTTCTCTTCCCTTATTTTCGAACACAAGAAACCCGAAATTTATGTTGAAACCCTAACCCTAGAACACGACAAAGTAGGATGTCGTTATGGGAGTTCGGGTTCACGACAGTAGGACTGCCTGGAATGTGGCAGTCCTAATGAAAATTAGGACTGCCACAGTCCTGGCAGTCCTATTTGTTGTATACAGAGGACATATCGTATCCTTAGGGCTGTGAGTCACGGAAAGAAAACCGTGTCCTGGCAGTTTACAAGCTTATCCGAGGCCGTCCGGAGCAAAATCATACCGAGTGGTTTGCACAATTTGGCACAAAATGCCTACCGAACAATGGATAGTACCCTCATATCCGCCTTCGTGGAGAGATGGCACCCGGAGACGAACACATTTCATCTCCCAGCAGGGGAGATGACCATTACCCTCGACGACGTCTACCATATATTGGATCTGCCAGTGACCAGGCGTGTAATGACCAAAGAACATTACACGAATGAGAAATCCGTGAATTGGTACGAGAAGATCGTCGAGTTCGTCTCAACTCACCTTAGAGTTACGGCTACGAGTTTTACAACTCTACCAGGCTTCAAGAAGTCGTACGGAATTCCTCTATCATTTCTGGTGGACCAGTTCATGGATATGGAGGTGGATGACGATGACGATGAGACGGTCGATGCGGTGGCTCGTGCGTATATGTTGTTCAGTCCTGGGAACGGTTGGCATTTCGGACAAGTCTGGTACGTCGATACATGCTCGGTACATGCTAAACTTATCTGAAGTGGATGACTTCATCGAGATATCCTGGGGAAGCGGTATCCTGGCCAACCTTTACCGCGAGCTCGGCATCGCATCCCGTGTCGGGACTAAGACTATGGCCGGCTGTCAGACTCTGCTACATGTAAGAAAACTTCTAACAATTTAATCTTGTATACTTAAATTTGTTGTTTTAATTTTTACTATTCATTTATAAATTGAATAGGCATGGATATACGAGCACTTTTCGATGCTTAGACGGGTTGACGAAAATCCAGCGTATCTTGAACACCTTTCCCGAGTGTGTCGATGGAGGCCATCCCAGCTGGAAACAAAAAATTGGCAAATACTGGCTTCCATTCGTGAAATATTAGACAGTTTGGTGCCAGAAGAGGTACTATTTTTTGACTAACTTTTTCATGTTAATTTTGTATTGTTGTTAACTTTATTCCTACAGATTTTTTAGAATCCATACCAGAATTTATGTTAGTTGAATCGTGAGGTCCAACCAGTTTCTTTATTTCATGGCATGATCACATGCTATGAAATCACGGAGCCGTACATGCCCGACAGAGTACTTCGTCAGTTCGACTTCGTGCAAACTGTGCCGAAGCGCACATTACGGCTGTTGGAGCCTCCGCGCGGAACCCAACCTTTAAGTTACAAACCGGCAGAATTCGACTGGGTGACCGACTTTTACTCGGAGTGGCAACGACATGTACTTCGGGAATCTGAGAGACGACCGGTCACCGAGATGGCCGACTGCAACGAGGACTACATGCAGTACTTACTGGGGGTCGGACATCCGAAGTTGTCGAACCCTACCAACCCGGGTCCCGTGGCCGTCGGAGCAGTTGGAGCTCTTCCTTCCAAGAATGCCTTGTATGCTGGGTTGGTGAGAATGGTGAGTTCCGTATTTGTAATAAGACTGAGATTTTCATGTTTTTAGACTTAATTCATTTATACTTTCATTTTCAGTCTCAAAGGGTGAAGGAGTTGGCACAGACACTCCGAAGAGGTTGCCAAAGTGATGAGTGTGTCGCCGTCGCCAAGGAGCTTGAGCGCATCGACGACGTGGTCGACTTCCCCTTCATGAACAATCGGGAGTCTCGTTTCAAGGCCCGACATGATATGTAGATAGATTTTGATATTTTTCATGATTCAAACTTTGGTTGGCTGTGGATTAGTAATGTACATTTGATGAATTATTGTGGATATTTTGCTTGTTTGTGACTTAATTTGGATGTGGAATGTTTGGGACTAAGTAGTTGTGATGAATTATTGTAGTTGTGATGATTTCATCTGTGTGGCAATTTGAACTCTGTGGCAATTTGACTCTGTGGTGGTGATGATTTTAACTCTGTGTGGCAATTTGAACTCTGTGGCAATTTGACTCTGTGGCAATTTGTGATGAATCTTAACTCTGTGGCAATTTTTGAAGAATTTTAACTCTATGTGTTGAGTCCCACAAAGAAATCATCACACAGAGATTCATAGTTAGGACTGCCACACCCATGGCAGTCCTACACTGAAGTAGGACTGCCAGGATGCTGGCAGTCCTATCCAAAACTTGCTATAACAGCAAGTTTTGGTTAGGACTGCCAGGACCCTGGCAGTCCTACTTCAGTGTAGGACTGCCATGGGTGTGGCAGTCCTAACAGCAAGTTTTGGTTAGGACTGCCAGGACCCTGACAGTCCTACTTCAGTGTAGGACTGCCATGGGTGTGACAGTCCTAACTATGAATCTCTGTGTGAATTTGATTCACACATAAATTCATCACAGAGATTCTTAGATAGGACTGCCACACCCTTGGCAGTCCTACACTGAAGTAGGACTGCCAGGATGCTGGCAGTCCTATCCAAAACTTGCTGTAACAGCAAGTTTTGGGTAGGACTGCCAGGACCCTGGCAGTCCTACTTCAATGTAGGACTGCGATGAGTGTGGCAGTCCTAACTATGAATCTTTGTGTGAATTTGATTCACACATAAATTCATCACAGAGATTCTTAGATAGGACTGCCACACCCTTGGCAGTCCTACACTGAAGTAGGACTGTCAGGATACTGGCAGTCCTAAACAAAACTTGCTGTAACAGCAAGTTTTGGATAGGACTGCCAAGACCCTGGCAGTCCTACTTCAGTGTAGGACTGCCATGGGTGTGGCAGTCCTGATACTGATACTCTGTAACAGTTTCTCAAACTAAAACGATGTGACAGTGGACACTCACATAACACAGATAAGACACATGTAGGTACATATAACGCAGGTAGACACAGGTAAACACATATAACACAGGTAAACACATATAACACAGGCAGGCACATATAGTACACAGGTAGGCATATATAGTACAGGTACGCAAAATCAAACACATATAACTCAAAATTTACTATATATATATATTACTGGACTTCATATTTCACTGTATACAAAAGTGGTCCTCCATATACAAAATGTTAGACTGTAAATATATCTATACTTAGTCGATTTCGATGTCGTAGTGGTCAGCAGGTAAGTCTCTTGGCTCCTCAATCTTCAACAACCTCTTACAATGGTTGATCTGCTCAACGAAAGGTGTGGTCCAAGCGATGGCTTCGACCGGTGCTCTTTTGTACCAAACTGTTGAAGGTGGAGGAATCGAAGAATGAGCGATCATCTTTAGTACAACCAAGTGATCCCCGATCAGACCTATAGTACATAGGTTAGATACTCCGTGGTCCGTCGGAGGAGCGCACATCGAAAGAATGTATTGTTAATATCCGGCGAGATAAGTACAACATGTATCATGTACCTTTTAGCAAATAAATAGCCGACAGACGGGACTGACATGTAGTGGTCTATCCCGGATAATACTGTCGGTGCAAGGGATACTTAACAACAAACTTGCAACCAGTTTTTTTGCTTAGGATGCGGGAGTAGAATGGAAGACGAGTCTCTAACTCCTCGTACAGCTCCTGCCTCACCCATCTCCATCCGTCTTTGTCATCATAACCAAGATGCATTGCAAGGGCATGAAATCCGCAATGGCCATCGCCGGGGACATCGACAATAGACCAAATGTAACTTCGAAGCGCAGGTTGAAATTTGTCAATATACAAACTCGTTGTTTGGCTTGCAACTGTATCTTTTCTTAGGAGATCCATTTTCTCCATTTTTCGGACGAACGACAAGCTTGCCCTTCCGTGCAGGCGAAGGTTGCTGTAAGCTTCGTTCAACATGCTCAAAGTGCGATGGATCTCTCCTAGTTGACTCCAGCCTTCTCTTCTGTGAACTAGTCAATCTTGTTTGAGGCTTGCCTTTAGGATTGGAAACAACGGTCGGCTCATGCATTGTAGTAGTGACCGGACATACAATTTCTTGCATTTTAAGCTCAATGGACTGTCGCTCCGCTGCTACTGAGGCTAACCACCTTGCGTGGACAAGTTTCAGGTGTGGCAAAGAGAAGAAATCGTCGTCCGTCTACACCACATGCATCATAGACAACTGCCTCCAACGTTGATCGACTGCTTCAACTGGAATAGGAATGGATTCACGGCGATATTCATTAATCTGATGTGCACAAGGGAGGCCCAGAATATGTCGATGTACACACCCGCAAACCTCGGGATCAAGTTCGATAAACTTTGATCTTTCAATCTCATCAGCTATTAAGGCCAACGCCTTGTGAGATACCACGCGCATTAAAGCATCTAAGAGTACTTCCTTTCTATGCTCATGCTTGACTATATTCAAACTCATCTCAAATGATGCCTTAATTTCATTCACCGTCCGGTCTACTGATAAATGTATAGCTTGCCAAACAGAGACGAAGTTGCCGAGAGATGATTTAGGTGCCTCTTCAATAAAGAGTGTGCTCATTCGATACGGTTGGTAGTTGTCGTACCGTAATGCTTCACCACATTTGACCATGCTAAGGCGAATTGTTCTTTGTGCGGTTCAAGCCATGTATCTTTGATGTAAAAAATGCATGCCGGCTCCCTCGCCTCCCACTTTTGCTTGAACAAGTACCACGCGACGTCGTAACTGGCAATCGTAGATGCTCGCCACACACAATTCCAATCATTGTAGAATTCGTTAAAAATCTGCATGTCGATTTTACCATCCTCCTTCCGAAACTTCAACTTACTATTGGGCTTGAATATTACGATTGACATGCCAAGTGCATAGCAATGTATCCGCTTGAGGAAAAAACAATGCGAATAGCATTAATGAGGGCATACTCTCTGTCGGTAACAAATACTACGGCTCTGTATTACCAGTGTAAAGTGTTTTCAGTTTCTCCAACGCCCATGTGTAGTCTTCAAGCTTCTCACTCTTCATGAAGCAAAATGTCACTGGAAATATTTTTCAAGTAGAGGTGAACCCGACAACATGAAAGAGAGGCATCTTGAACTTATTTGTCTTGTACGTGCAATCAAGGACTAACACGTCGGCAAAGGACCTGGCCAAATTTGTGCAATCAGGATGAGCCCAAAAGAGTGATAATACTTCATTACTCTGGGGATGTCTTCTATGGAACTCAACATAATGATTATCGGCAAGCAACTTGAGCACTTCTTGCATCGCCGTTCTTGATTTTGTTCGGACAGCATTTGAAGAAGCTAGGGCGTTGTATATTGACTTCATTGTAGACATGTTCTTCTCATCTTCATGTCGTATGACGGGATATATTTGTCTCTGTCACGACCCGCACCCAGTATGGGAGCACGAGAAGTGGGTACGTCCAGCCTACGCCGCAGTGTCGACGGTAGTAAGCTGTCCTAGGTTGCTAACTAATCTCATGCAGTGAGTATAAAAAGTACTTGTCCAGATATCAGCTCCGAATGGAGGGCAAGTAAAGGGTATGATCTACTCAACACAGTCTAAACACGAAAAGATAACACAGAAGTTATACCTAAGGAATTAAAGACAACAACAACTAACTACTAAAATAATACACCAATATCTCAAACCAACTTAATACAGACTCAATATCTTAACTTTAATACAACAAGCCAAAACAAAAAAGCTAAAGTAGTCTACTAGCTAATCTCCTGAATCACTCCTGAGAGTCAGGGACCAAAGGTAGCTAATCCCTCGCCAGGTCCATGGTAAGCAGGGCATGTGTCCTCAGGATTATCATCTGTAATATTTTAACAGGTCCAATCAGGACGGGAACGAGTACAACTCATCTAGAAAAATCCCAAGTAAATGACAAAGAACTATAAAGCAGTTATAGACAGTTTTATTGATAAACATGGCAGTTTTATACAGGTAATGATGGCATAGAGAATCAGTAAGTTACAAAAAAAGAAAGGTAACTAAAACAAGAGAAGAATCATGGCAATGAAGACTGTAATAAAAGCTAACTGAACTAGAATAACATATATGAGTCCAGATAGTACGATATAAGTCTAATGTAATTCCAGTGTGAGTCCAGTCCATATAATCTGATACCAGATAATTTCTAGTACAAGATGAGTCCAACAGTGATCAATGAATCCAGGGTGAGTCCAACTATGATCTAACAGTATGTTTTAAAATACCGAGGTCGACATGTAAACGGCTGTAGGTATCAGGCACATCTCTTACGGATCAGGCAAGAGATGGCTATGCTTCTAGTAGATTCCAGTTGGAGATTCCAGATTTGGGGTATGTCTACATGTCTTACTCAATATTTCCCCGCCCAGCAAGTGAATCCAAAATCGACTAAAAAGAATCGAGATGAGTCTGGCCAATACGTGATGATTCCAGAAATGATTCCGGAATGATACCAATGACTCCAGTAATAGAGGCCAGTAAGTAAAGTATGTGTCGATACATGAATCCAGAAATATCCATACGTGTTGATACAGAGAATCAAATAGAACTAACTAGAACTGAAATACAGTAATCGACAAATAAATGAGAGAATTATCAGAGAATGTACTCGCCTGTTACTCTGGAAAGAGTAGTGTAATATCAGATGTCTGTATCAGGGTCACAATGTCCTAAAATAGAGCAATACAGTTATGACATGTCCAAAATGAAGGTAAATAAAATCTGCAATGCAATCTATATGAATTCTAAGCCAATCTAGGTCAAAGTCAAACTAGGTCAACACTACAGTCAAACTAAGTCAAATCAAGTCATACTAGGTCACAAGAAGTTAAACTAAGTCATACAAGGTCAAACAAGGTTAAACAAGTCTAATCTAGGTTAAAGTCAACTCTTGGTCAAATATTCTAGCCAAACTAGTTAAGTTATCTAGGGTTTAGTCAACAATGGTCAGATTAGTCAATATGGTCAAACTAGGTCAAAGTCTAGGTCAATCTTAGACTAACTAAGGTTTTGGTTAATCATAGACTAGTCAATAAGGTAATTAGGTTAATCTTGACTAATGGTCAACATCCAGTCAAACTCTATAAGGCTAACTCAAATCATCATAGGCTAACATGTCTTAGAATACCTAAGATACTATACTACAATTACCTATACAAAGTATACCACACATAAATACATATAGTACAATACCAACCTTAATCCTATAATCAAGCTAATCCCATTCTCCAACTCAAGTCATGACTCAACTCTAAGTATCTCACTTAACCCCATACATATCTTCATCTATATAGGATTACCCTCATAATCCATATGGTTAACCTAATCATCTAGTTAGGGTTTAGTCAAACCTTAGTCAAATAGTCCTTCTATGTTCATCCAAGTCATTTCTAGGTTAATTAGGTCAAGGTTTGACCTATAGTTGACTTTGGTCAACAATGGTCAACAATGGTCAATTATCTAGTCAAACTAGGTCTACTAGACCTATTGGTCAATCCTAACTTGCTACTACCCATAGGCTAGTGAATCTAGGATACTAACACATATAGGTATATATATATGTATCCCACTATGTATATAGCATATATATACTCTCAATATATATCTAATACAAATATATATAATACATATATAGATAGCTAACATATATACATATATATATATATATATATATATATATATATATATATATATATATATATATATATATATATATATATAATACCCTATATATATATAACACATATATATAGACCATATATAACCTACACATATACCCAACTATACATATGCCAATATCTATATACATAACCAACTATATATATATATATATATATATATATATATATATATATATATATATATATATATATATATATATATATATATATATATATATATATATATATATATATACCCATTCACATATATATAATACCCTTATATATATAACTATGCATATATATATACAATATTACTACATAGGCCTATAGCCTAGGTAATACTCATATATCCTATAGTTTATGTATATAGATACAATATATCATCTAATACAATATATATATAACATATATATATATATATATATATATATATATATATATATATATATATATATATATATATATATATATATATATATATATATACAAACTCATATAAATATAATACATATATGTAGAGGGAAAGAGAGGAAGGGAGAGAGTGTTAACAGTGAGAGAGAGAGGGAATGGGCTGGACAGTGAATGGGGGGGGGGGTTTAATCTCAAAATTCTGAGATGGGTACACACACACACATACACAATCACATATATACATATATATGTATATACACACACAACTACACCTATACACTACCATTTATCCCCAAAACTCACCCACACTCACATATACATATATACTACGTATATACATACTAAAATACACTAATACAAAGTATAAAACATAATCAAAATTGATTTGAAAATCGATTTTGCAAAAACTGGAAAATCCTAAAACCTGGAAACTATGGGCTGTGAACTCGAAGCTAGGATAACCCGATTTCATATACTAAAACGAGCTAAGGCTCGATTCAAATGGTTGGTAACTGGTGCCCCATACATACACTAGTGTCCTAGGTACCTGACACGACACCACGACACGAATTCATGTGTCAAAACACACAAAAACCTCACTCGGGTAAATCCTGACATGCGCACGAAACCACAGTGTCGTGCACGCGTGCAGTCCACTCTAGGACACGACACACACACACTCGTGTCACATGATCGTGTCAGAAGGTGCGCCTAGGGGTAGGGTACGTGTCCAACACCCTGATTCGTGTCCACGTGTCGTGTAGAAAGGACACGAGACGCGTATCAGAGACCTAAAATCGTGCATTCAGACTGCGTCGTGCACGCGGTCGAGTGTCTCGTATTCACGACACAGGACACGACACACCACGTGCTTGTGTCCTGGGTTCGCCCAATGATGGGCTACACATGTGTCAGCCTGATACGTGTCCACGACTCGTGTGCGTGGGACACGAGGCTCGTGTCCTAGTCGAAAATTCGACTGAACGTGCGTGTAGGTGTCCAGTGCGTGTCCCGTGCGAGTGAGTTTTCTCACTCGACACGACACGAGAAGTCATGAGATTTTGGGGGCATGTTCGCAGACATTGCCCCCGTGTCCATGCCAAATTTGGCGTGTCGAAGTGCTCTGTGCAGTGAGCACGAAGGGTGTGGTAGCAGGGCACTGTGCGCAAGCCTCGTGCAGTGAGTTTGTGTCCGTTTTGGACACGGACACGACTCAGAAATATGTTCAGTCCACTTGGGTTGTGACCTACTAGTCTAGGGCTACCCAAATATGTAATTTGTTTTACAAAATAACAAAGTTTAATCCTAAGTGGCATTTCACCAAACACTGCAATTAAGAGACAGACACGTGTCCGATACGGACACCAAACCAAGCCTATTTCCTACCAAACTTGACCCACAGTTAGGGTATACCTATATGCATGCATTTATGAAGAGAAATCACAATATTAGCTAGGTTTATAGGTATTTACCTATGAGTGCAAAATCCTCAATATTAGGCCTTTTTGAATGAAAACCCCCTTCAACTCCCAATGTCCAAAGCTCCACAAATCCTTGCTAGCAAGCCATAACTAGTATCCTCTAGTGTAGGGGAGTCTAATGCAAGAAATTAGGCTCAATTTGGATTTGAAATGGTTAAGTGGTGAGGGTGTGAAGTTGTAGGAAAAATAGGTTTTTAGTGTATGTAAAAAAAATGACATGAATGAAGGGGGGTGTTTATATAGGATGGGGGTAGGGTGTTGGCTGCCATGGGGGGGGTAGGGGGTAGATATTTAGGGTTTATCCACCTAGCAAAACTTAGCTCCTAAGTCTTTGACTAAGGGGATAGATATTTTAGGTTTCTAAAATATCTAAAAAAGTAATACCTTAGATATTTCCAACCTAAGATATTTACACATAGGTTAACATCTAACATTAGCCTCCTAGGTTAGTGACTAATCTCTAGGTTAGGGTAAACTAGGTTAGAAGCTAACATGACACTAATCAACTAATTAAATAATAATAAACTACATAAATCCAAATAATTCCAAATAAATTCTAATAAATTACCAAAATACCCTTTTGACCAAAAAGTGGTAATTTGATATCCTAATCACATGGTTAGGCTTACATGGTCATGGTTGGTCTCTAGGTTATGAAATCTCTAGGGTTTACACTAGGGTTACACTAGTAAAATCACAAAGTCATTAGCCATGACTTAGAAAATAATTTTAATCTAACTAAAATCACCAAAATTCATAACATGACTAAATCACCATTAATAAATAATAAAAATAATAAATTTTCAAAAATACCCCAATTTCAGAAAATTGGGTCTTACAAGTCTACCCTTCTTAGAAAAATTTCGTCCTCGAAATTAAGATAGTCGTACTCCTTCTAGGTCAAACCCCCAGTCAATCAGAGTCAAAAGATAACATGCAATCATAGTCCTACTGGTCGTGATTCTACAGTCTTGAACAGGGTAACTACACTATCTATCACATCACAAGCATATCCTGACAGGTACTAATGGAATCATACAACAAGATGGGAAAGGAAGGACAGAAAAGACAAACCTGCTAACCCGTCACCTGCAGCGTTGGTCTCCTCGACCGTCATCGCAAAAGCTCCACCCCTCTGGTGCTGAGCTACAGGTGGCCTAGCCCCCATATAAGGAGGTGCAATAGGACAATCCATCTTCTGGTGAGTATCAGACCCACAGTTATAGCAAACCTTCAGCCTCTTCCTACACTGCTCCTTGATGTGTCCCTGCTTCCTGCAGTATGAACAACTGATCGTCTTCGGGTCCTGACCCCGATACTGATGCTGCACCTGCTGAAATGGCCTCTGCTGCTGTCGGGGTCCCGGGGCTCTAACTGGCGGGGTCGAATGATGTGGTGTGGGAGGATGATATGTCTGCTGGTGCAGCGTCGGCACTTTCTACTGGAAAGCCTGACGCTTGGAGGGTCCCTCAATGTGTACAGAAGCCGGCCTCTTGCAAGACAGAAGACGGTCCTCGATACTCCGGGCTAACTCTAAGCTCTGGTAGTAGTCAGTCATACCGTTTGCCACTATAAGAATGCCAATGTCTGGAACTAGACCACGGCAAAACCTACGCGTCATCTCCTCAGGGTCAGCAACTAGACTAGGAGCGAAACGGCTCAGGCGACTAAACTTTGTCGCATACTCATCGACAGAATGGGTCCCCTGCTGAATGTTCTGGAATCGTAGCCCCATGGCTACCCTAGCGGTGGTCGAGAAGAATTTCTTCTTGAACTGGGTCTTGAACTGATCCCAAGTGGCTCTCCCTCTCGCGAATAACGGCTCATTTCGGAACCAAACTCCTGCCAAGTCTATCAGCAAAAATCTCGCTGCCTCGACCTGGAGGTCATCCGGCATCCTAACTCCAATGAGCTTCCTCTCTACCGAGTCTAACCAGTCATCTGCTACTACTATGCCCTCAGTCCCTAAGAACTCATTGGGATTCAGACCCATGAAGTCCTTGATCGTCCCTGCTCTCTGCCGCGGCTCTACAGGTGGTAGGACCACGGTACGTCCCTCAGAATGCTCCATGCTCTGGCGGAGTAGGGTGGTCTGCTCCTGATGGGTTGCTAGGAACCCCTGGATCAGAATGAGTAGTTGGTTCCCGTCGAGTGTGACGGAAGCCTGGGTAGGTATAGTGATAGGGGGTGGTGGAAGTATCAGGGTCCTGCTGGGCCTGTGATGTGGAAGGTGGTTGTGGTATCTGGGTCTGTCGATCTGTAGAGTGGAGGAAAGTGGTAGGTGGAGGTGGAGGTGTATCAGTCAACTGGTCAGCTGACTGGATGGGGAGCGTGCCATTCTCAGGTGAGACATACCGGGATGAACGAGTAAGCACCATCTAATTACAATAAAAAAAAGACTTATAAGGACTCTTTAAAGCAAAACAATCATAGACAAGAAAATGAAATTATAATAGCAAGCATGTGATGTATTTCCTATATTGCAATCCTAGTATTCCTCTAAGTGTTCTAAGCGTCACTCCTAATGTTGTCTAATTACCTTATATTTCTAATTGCAGGCATGCTTGGTACCATAACGTAACCAAACAATTTAGTCAACAGACCTGCATGGGCCACCACTTAAAAACGTGTCACGACCCGCACCCAGTATGGGGGCACGAGAAGTGGGTACGTCCAGCCTACGCCGTAGTGTCGGCGGTAGTAAGCTGTCCTAGGTTGCTAACTAATCTAATGCAGTGAGTATAAAAAGTACTTGTCCAGATATCAGCTCCGAATGGAGGGCAAGTAAAGGGTATGATCTACTCAACACAGTCTAAACACGAAAAGATAACACAGAAGTTATACCTAAGGAATTAAAGACAACAACAACTAACTACTAAAATAATACACCAGTATCTCAAACCAACTTAATACAGACTCAATATCTTAACTTTAATACAACAAGCCAAAACATGAAAGCTAAAGTAGTCTACTAGCTAATCTCCTGAATCACTCCTGAGAGTCGGGACCAAAGGTAGCTAATCCCTCGCCAGGTCCATGGTAAGCAGGGCATGTGTCCTCAGGATTATCATCTGTAATATTTTCAACAGGTCCAATCAGGACGGAAACGAGTACAACTCATCTAGAAAAATCCAAGTAAATGACAAAGAACTATAAAGCAGTTATAGACAGTTTTATTGATGAACATGGCAGTTTTATACAGGTAATGATGGCATAGAGAATCAGTAAGATACAAAAAAAGAAAGGTAACTAAAACAAGAGAAGAATCATGGCAATGAAGACTGTAATAAAAGCTAACTGAACTAGAATAACATGTATGAGTCCAGATAGTACGATATAAGTCTAATGTAATCCCAGTGTGAGTCCAGTCCATATAATCCGATACCAGATAGTTTCTAGTACAAGATGAGTCCAACAGTGATCAATGAATCCAGGGTGAGTCCAACTATGATCTAACAGTATGTTTTAAAATACCGAGGTCGACATATAAACGGCTGTAGGTATCAGGCACATCTCTTACGGATCAGGCAAGAGATGGCTATGCTTCCAGTAGATTCCAGTTGGAGATTCCAGATTTGGGGTATGTCTACATGTCTTACTCAATATTTCCCCGCCCAGCAAGTGAATCCAAAATCGACAAAAAGAATCGAGATGAGTCTGGCCAATACGTGATGATTCCAGAAATGATTCCGGAATGATACCAATGACTCCAGTAATAGAGGCCAGTAAGTAAAGTATGTGTCGATACATGAATCCAGAAATATCCATACGTGTTGATACATAGAATCAAATAGAACTAACTAGAACTGAAATACAGTAATCGACAAATAAATGAGAGAATTATCAGAGAATGTACTCGCCTGTTACTCTGGAAAGAGTAGTAGTAATATCAGATGTCTGTATCAGGGTCACAATGTCCTAAAATAGAGCAATACAGTTATGACATGTCCAAAATAAGGTAAATGAAATCTGCAATGCAATCTATATGAATTCTAAGCCAATCTAGGTCAAAGTCAAACTAGGTCAACACTACAGTCAAACTAAGTCAAATCAAGTCATACTAGGTCACAAAAAGTTAAACTAAGTCATACAAGGTCAAACAAGGTTAAACAAGTCTAATCTAGGTTAAAGTCAACTCTTGGTCAAATATTCTAGCTAAACTAGTTAAGTTATCTAGGGTTTAGTCAACAATGGTCAGATTAGTTAATATGGTCAAACTAGGTCAAAGTCTAGGTCAATCTTAGACTAACTAAGGTTTTGGTTAATCATAGACTAGTCAATAAGGTAATTAGGTTAATCTTGACTAATGGTCAACATCCAGTCAAACTCTATAAGGCTAACTCAAACCATCATAGGCTAACATGTCTTAGAATACCTAAGATACTATACTACAATTACCTATACAAAGTATACCACACATAAATACATATAGTACAATACCAACCTTAATCCTATAATCAAGCTAATTCCATTCTCCAACTCAAGTCATGACTCAACTCTAAGTATCTCACTTAACCCCATACATATCTTCATCTATATAGGATTACCCTTATAATCCATATGGATTAACCTAATCATCTAGTTAGGGTTTAGTCAAACCTTAGTCAAATAGTCCTTCTATGTTCATCCAAGTCATTTCTAGGTCAATTAGGTCAAGGTTTGACCTATAGTTGACTTTGGTCAACAATGGCAACAATGGTCAATTATCTAGTCAAACTAGGTCTACTAGACCTATTGGTCAATCCTAACTTGCTACTACCCATAGGCTAGTGAATCTAGGATACTAACACATATAGGTATATATATATGTATCCCACTATGTATATAGCATATATATACTCTCAGTATATATCTAATACAAATATATATAATACATATATATATACATATATAGATAGCTAACATATATACACATATATAATATACATATATATATATATATATATAATACCCTATATATATATAACATATATATAGACCATATATAACCTACATATATGCCCAACTATACATATGCCAATATCTATATACATAACCAACTAAATATATATATATATACCCATTCACATATATATAATACCCTTATATATATAACTATACATATATATATACAATATTACTACATAGGCCTATAGCCTAGGTAATACTCATATATCCTATAGTTTATGTATATAGATACAATATATTATCTAATACAATATATATAACATATATATATATATATATATATATATATATATACAAACTCATATAAATATAATACATATATGTAGAGGGAAAGAGGAAGGGAGAGAGTGTTAACAGTGAGAGAGAGAGGGAATGGGCTGGACAGTGAATGGGGGGGGGGGTTTAATCTCAGAAATTCTGAGATGGGTACACACACACACATACACAATCACATATATACATATATATGTATATACACACACAACTACACCTATACACTACCATTTATCCCCAAAACTCACCCACACTCACATATACATATATACTACGTATATACATACTAAAATACACTAATACAAAGTATAAAACATAATCAAAATCGATTTGAAAATCGATTTTGCAAAAACTGGAAAATCCTAAAACCTGGAAACTATGGGCTGTGAACTCGAAGCTAGGATAACCCGATTTCATACACTAAAACGAGCTAAGGCTCGATTCAAATGGTTGGTAACTGGTGCCCCATACATACACTAGTGTCCTAGGTACCTGACACGACACCTACGACACGAATTTATGTGTCAAAACACACAAAAACCTCACTCGGGTAAATCCTGACACGCGCACGAAACCACAGTGTCGTGTACGCGTGCAGTCCACTCTAGGACACGACACACACACACTCGTGTCACGTGATCGTGTCAGAAGGTGCGCGCCTAGGGGTAGGGTACGTGTCCAACACCCTGATTCGTGTCCACGTGTCGTGTAGAAAGGACACGAGACGCGTATCAGAGTACCTAAAATCGTGCATTCAGACTGCGTCGTGCATGCGGTCGAGTGTCTCGTGTTCACGACACAGGATACGACACACCACGTGCTTGTGTCCTGGGTTCGCCCAATGATGGGCTACACATGTGTCAGCCTGATACGTGTCCACGACTCGTGTGCGTGGGACACGAGGCTCGTGTCCTAGTCAAAAATTCGACTGAACGTGCGTGTAGGTGTCCAGTGCGTGTCCCGTGCGAGTGAGTTTTCTCACTCGACACGACACGAGAAGTCGTGAGATTTTGGGGGCATGTTCGCAGACATTGCCCCCGTGTCCATGCCAAATTTGGCGTGTCGAAGTGCTCTGTGCAGTGAGCACGAAGGGTGTGGTAGCAGGGCACTGTGCGCAAGCCTCGTGCAGTGAGTTCGTGTCCGTTTTGGACACGGACACGAATCAGAAATGTGTTCAGTCCACTTGGGTTGTGACCTACTAGTCTAAGGCTACCCAAATATGTGATTTGTTTTACAAAATAACAAAGTTTAATCCTAAGTGGCATTTCACCAAACACTGTAATTAAGACACAGACACGTGTCCGATACGGACACCAAACCAAGCCTATTTCCTACCAAACTTGACCCACAGTTAGGGTATACCTATATGCATGCATTTATGAAGAGAAATCACAATATTAGCTAGGTTTATAGGTATTTACCTATGAGTGCAAAATCCTCAATATTAGGCCTTTTTGAATGAAAACCCCCTTCAACTCCCAATGTCCAAAGCTCCACAAATCCTTGCTAGCAAGCCATAACTAGTATCCTCTAGTGTAGGGGAGTCTAATGCAAGAAACTAGGCTCAATTTGGATTTGAAATGGTTAAGTGGTGAGGGTGTGAAGTTGTAGGAAAAATAGGTTTTTAGTGTATGTAAAAAAAATGACATGAATGAAGGGGGGGTGTTTATATAGGATGGGGGTAGGGTGTTGGCTGCCATGGGGGGGTAGGGGGTAGATATTTAGGGTTTATCCACCTAGCAAAACTTAGCTCCTAAGTCTTTGACTAAGGGGATAGATATTTTAGGTTTCTAAAATATCTAAGAAAGTAATACCTTAGATATTTCCAACCTAAGATATTTACACATAGGTTAACATCTAACATTAGCCTCCTAGGTTAGTGACTAATCTCTAGGTTAGGGTAAACTAGGTTAGAAGCTAACATGACACTAATCAACTAATTAAATAATAATAAACTACATAAATCCAAATAATTCCAAATAAATTCTAATAAATTACCAAAATACCCTTTTGACCAAAAAGTGGTAATTTGATATCCTAATCACATGGTTAGGCTTACATGGTCATGGTTGGTCTCTAGGTTATGAAATCTCTAGGGTTTACACTAGGGTTATACTAGTAAAATCACAAAGTCATAAGCCATGACTTAGAAAATAATTTTAATCTAACTAAAATCACCAAAATTCATAACATGACTAAATCACCATTAATAAATAATAAAAATAATAAATTTTCAAAAATACCCCTAATTTCAGAAAACTGGGTCTTACAGTCTCGGTGCAACTCCGGAGGTGGACAAGTCTTCGACTATCTTCTTCTCCGTATTGTTCAACCGTCCGACATACGGATGACCCAATAGTGTCTCGGCAATCTCATGGTTGTGTGTTCCATTCTTCACTTCTACTGTCCATTTTCCCTCTTCTTCGTTTCTGATATGTATCGTGAATGGACAACCACATTTCCTCGTTCCAACATTTCTTCTTGGAACTTTACTTTGGATAACTGTGTTTTTCTTGTGCGTCCTGAACACACCACCTCTTTCACAGCCCACCACCACAGTTTGTCGTCCCGGTCGATTTCGGGCCGATCTGAATATCACTAGAACAATGTTGTTTTCCCGTCCCACTTCTCGACACCAGTGTATCGCACCCTCGCTTGATTCAAAACATAGATCGGTCCAAAATAAATGGGCTACATTGACTGCAATTGGAGTCGGTACCGCAAAATCGAAAGATCTCAAGTCCTACAATAAATGTTCTTTGGTTAGTACAATTAGACAAAATCCTAAAGTAAATAGGTTTCATAGATTAGGCCCGTGCATAAGATTGGTGTCCATAAATAGCAAATTGTGTTAATAGCAAGACCGTCTTCTGTGAAGGACTGCAATAAAACTCTGCATTCTAGTATCATAGAATAGGACTGCCAGAGTGGTGGCAGTCCTTCTTTGTGAAGGACTGCCAGGATCCTGACAGTCCTACATATTTGTAGGACTGCCAGGGTCCTGGCAGTCCTTCTTCTGTGAAGGACTGCCAGGATCCTGACAGTCCTACATATTTGTAGGACTGCCAGGGTCCTGGCAGTCCTTCTTCTGTGAAGGACTGCCACCACTCTGGCAGTCCTAGTCTATGATCTGGACTGCCAGAGTGTTGGCAGTCCTCTGTGTCACAGCACGATTTTAGGTCCGATGACAAGTTCAAATGTAGTTACCAAGAGAGCTTTCGATGCATCAAAGTTGTCTTCGGACGTTGCGGGAACGTGTTCTTCGGACGTGGCGGGAACGTTTGATGATCCCGGTTGATCCATGTTCAATAATTTTCTATATTTAACACATAATTCAACTTTAATATGTGAAATTCTTGTTTAAAACATGTAACATATTATAGTTCGATGACTTACCAAAAATTTGGAGAAGTCAATGACCTAGAGTTGAGGGAGAGAACAATTTGCCAAAAATGTAGGGAGAAAAGAAAAGAATTAAGTTTTTAATTCTCTGACCTAAGAGAAGAGAAGGAGAGAAGAAAATAGTTGAGGGAGAAAAGAAAAGAGAAGAAGGAGAGAGAAAATGAAAATTGGTATTTATAGGTTTGCTTGGGCTAGCCCCTAGCAAAATTTTTTGGATGACAAACTTGTAATAAACTTGAACTATTTTGGGCTAGCCCCTAGCAATTTTGGTAGTGTCCATATAAATTACCTAAAAAAATCTATGACAAACTTATAATTTTTTCAAAAAAATTTTGGGTTGTCCCCTAGTATAAGTGGTGGTGCCCCTAAAAAAAACCTAGTAGGTTAACCAAATAGTAAGAAAAGAAATCTTAAATTTGCTATTAAACCAAATTTAAAATAACCATCTATACAAAAAACAAAAAATTGATAAAAAGGTGGATTTGAAGAAAAAAGCCCATCCATAAATAATCCCAAAATTGATAACAAAAATAAAAATTTACTTTCTTGTATGAAATTATCATCATTATTACTAGACTGAGAGAGAGAGGGAGAGAGAGGACAGAGACGACAATGGCGGACTTCGAGAATCTGGAAGATTCCCCAATGTTCAGGAAGCAGGTGCATTTCTCTTCTATAGCATCTTAATTTGTAGAAAATTTTCATCAAAATTTGATTTTTCCCTAAAAGATTGGACAATTTGGGATATTTGTGCAATTCATTCGATCAATCAAATTGTGACGATTCTTCATCATTGAATCATTATCATTCTTTGTTGACGATTCTTCAGTATGGATAGAAATCGTTTCATCAAAATTTTGATTTTGCCCCTAAAATTTGGACAATTTGGGATATTTGTGCAATTCGTTCGATCAATCAATTCGTGATGATTCTTCAGCATTGAATCATTATCATTCTTTGTTGACGATTCTTCAGTATTGATAGAATTTTTTTCATCAAAAAATCGATTTTGCCCCTAAAATTTGGATAATCGTTATCATTTTGCCATTGTGTTCGATCAATCAATCACAATGTTGATGATTCTTCAGCATTGAACATTGTCATTCTCTGTTGATGATTCTTCAGCATCGATCGAAAATTTTTCATTAAAATTTTATTTTGCCCCTAAGTTTTGGTTAGTCTGTTCAATGTGTTCAATTAATCGCAATGTGGTTTGTTCACAAAGTTCAGATCTTTAGAAGAATATACGTTACTCGTATTGTCCCAACCGCAACCAATATTATATTAAGGGATTGATTCCATTATGCTTTCGTTCTTTCGGTCCGGCCAAGGAATTATGGCTAGTTGGTTCCCGTTTGGTCCTTAGCATTTGTCATTTCCGTCGGCATCTTTTGGAGAAAAATGGCAAACCAAACCTCTTTTCGTTCTCAGCATTTGCCATTTTTTCGAAACAAATATGTGAGGTCGGCAAACGTTGTGAACCAGTTGGCATTTGCCTTTTGCTGTTTTCCATTTTTAAGGGGAACCGATCTAACCCGTAATCTGCCAGCATTTTGGCAAAAATGGTAAATAGAACCAAAGAAATATGAGCCAAACTAGCCCTTCATCTCTTTTGTTAGTCTGTCTCCAATCCTATTGATCATCTCTTTTTCCGCTATTTTTGTTTTCTTGAATTTGATATACTTTTATAACTTTAGAACAACCTTAAAAAGACGGCACAATTATATAAATTTTAGATACTTTTAGTTTTATTTATTTGTAGCTTATATCGGAAAAGAGATTCTATAGTATGTTTAAATCAAAAATTGAATTATCTTTAGTGTTCACTTTTCGCTTTGTAGCTTATGTTTCACTGCAGTAATGAGTTTCACAGTTGGCTGCATGCTATCGTTGTTTAAACATTCTTTAAAGTAGAGCTTAGTTCGCACTTCGCACCATCCGTTCAAATGAAGCTGAGAAATGTGTCCCATTTGTTGTAACTGGAGCTGTAGCAAATCTAACATAGCTGTTGTAGTGGCAATTGGAGGAGCATGTAACTGGGGTTACATCCCTGTTCCACCTGCAAGCAATTATTCAGATGGAATAAACCTGTTTTAATGTTAATGTTGGTCCTTGTATAGATACTGAGTATGGGGACACTAGGTGCATATGAATGTGAAATACCGTAGGTCGAGCAAAGCTTATGCTATTTGACATGTTGTAACTTGGTTGGAAAGTACATTCTTACATGACATATGAACGTGTCAACACGATGGAAAGTAAACTTGCAAATGGCATATGGAGGTGGAGAAACACTTAAAAATGAGCCTAGCAGTACGCTCGTTCAACTTCTTTAAGAGCCAACCATACTGATGATTTATCATCAGTATAACTTGTTCATCTCCTGTACACACTAAAGTCTTTGCTCTGGGAGGGCCTTATTAGCCTTTCCTAGTCTCTGTTTGGAAACTCAACCTCCTGCTATTATCTTGACTTTGTTTTGGTGAACTTATGATGCTTAATAAGAAGGTACCTTCTTATATTAGCATCTGCATCGTTTTTCCTTCTTGATACATATTTGCTATGTTCAATCTATGTACTCTCTTTTGATGCGAAAACATAGGACTTTATATCAGGTATTTTAGACAGCACTCCTTCACTCTCGTTGGACTTTAGTCTTGTTCTTGCACTTGTTTTAGTATCTTTATGATCAGAAACTAACCATTCTTTCATTTGGATGATTGTGAAGATATGTTCTCTAGAACATTCAGCTGACGAGTTGAAAGACCGCTGCCAAAAGCTTCAGAAAGGCTGTAAGAGATTTGTGTAAGTATGCTTTATTAATCTGAACTATTATGACCTACATAGTTTTTTTTTCTTATAGGCTGCCACTTGTTTACTTTTGTATCGATAACACATCATTGGCATTTCGTTTTATGTCGTGTGTATGTTATCTTGTATTCCACCTGTCTTCACATGACATTTATATCACTGACTAGTTCATAGTCCTAAAATCATGTGTACATGCACCTTATTGATGCCTTGTTTTATCTCATTTTTGTGTTATTGGTACGTAAATGTCAGTCTTGATATTCTCCTTCATGCTAGCGACTATTTCGATATGGTTGCATCCTTTCTTGTAAGTTAAAGGGCATCATGTTGCTGTGCTTGGTTCATTTGCGCTCCTTGTAATTTATTTTATAAACCATCTTCTTGTTAATATGAGGAGTACAATTCCATTTGGCTCTTTGGCTTTCCCTGTAGCAATCTTGTCAACTTCTAATGGAATTTTTCGCTATAGTAGTAACGTCAACTAATTTCTATCATGAAGACTATTTACTAGTCTGAAGGAGCGTGGATGATATCAAAATATTAGGTTAGCCAACTAACCTACTCGCCGACATGCCTTTTCACTCTATGGAAGTATCTATCTTGCTCTTTCGCTGGATGGCTTGTGATTGCCTTGGACTCTTAGCTGGGAATCTGGCACATCATAAAATGGTTGACAGCCCATCCTAACATTTCAGTTAATTCTTTATGGAGCTTCTTGACTTTGGACCATTTTCCTTGGCTCATAAGGCTTGGATGACAATGGTAGTATTTATCTACCGAACAATGCTACCTATATCAAGTTATGCTTCTTCTTCTTCTTCTTCTCTCTCTCTCTCTCTCTCTCATCTCTCTCTCTCTCTCTCTCTCTGTCTGCCTGTCTGTCTATCCCGTGTTTAGGCTTATTGTTCCAAGAGGGATAGTGGGAGCCTGGTTATGCTGCTATTGATCAAGGTTTGCAGTATCCGCCGATACCGATATGTATCAGCCGTACTGTATTGTTTTTAGCTTGTCCGATCTGTTACTGAGAGCTTTTGATACCGCCGATATTGGTGATACCAACATTGAGACTCGCTTTCATGGTCAATTGAGCAAAGAGCAGTTACAACAAAAAGGGAGAAAAAACGGAAAACGCTATGTCCACACAATGATCCGGTATATCGAAGATCTATAAGCTACATGGTGTCAATAAGATTTCTTACTGACGCACTGTAACCATTCCATTTATCAAACTTGTATATTTATAAAATTGGTGTCTGCATCAATGTTAATATTATTTCATTCAAATCTAACAAGAAATAACCGATAATACATAAAATTTTGCCTAAATATATGAAATATGTTTCTATTTACTTAATAATAATAATTATTAATTTTGACTTTCCAGAACACCGATCCGAAACACATATAAGAAGGGTCCGAAATGGATTCCGATACCGAGAACCTTGCTATTTGTACATATACATGCAAAAGTGGACATTATTGGATGAACAAAATCTCAGATAAATAGGACGAAGTTATATTTCCGTGAATGAGAGCAAGCTTGCGTTGATTTTTGTTGGGTAATGTTTAGTTACTTTCTCTACAGGGCATCACTTGGAGAATCTTATGATGGGGACTTTGCCTTTGCAGATTCCTTGGAAACTTTCAGGGCTGGACAAGATGATCCTATAAGTACAGCCATAGGAGGTTATACATTTATCCTTTATGGAGAGCTTTTTTGTATCAGTCCCCATTTCTATTGATGACGATTCCTTCTAACTTTCAGATTTTTTTTTCAATTCAGATATTAATAGCCATCGTCGTATTGCATGTCACATTCTGAGTGGCTTGTGCTTTAATCTTTTAATCTTTCACACGCTTTCTGAGTGTCTTGTGCATTCCATGTTTCACATAAAACTGCTGCTTTTGTTGCCTACTTATGCTATATATATGTGTGCGACTTCAATCTTCAAATATAACATATATGTGTGTGCTTTTATCTATTTTAAGATATGCTTGAGCTAGTTGTGGATGAAATTACTAGTCATATTCACAATGTAAGTTTCATGGTGTATATTTTGCTGAAGATATTGTTCTAGTGGATGATACTAACATGGATTTAGACTCTAAAATTGAATTGTTGAGAGAAACATTGGAATATAGGGGTTTTAAAATTAATAGGGATCGTAAAACAAGTGTATGGAATGTAATTTCAACCAAAGCTCATAAAGAAATGTGGCACACTGGGAGTACACATTGTTGGACAAGAGATACCTAGGAAAGATGTTTCCGATATTTAGGGTCAATTATTCGTTGTGATGGAGAGATTGAGACGGATGTTTGTCATAGAACTAAAGCTGATTCTTGAAATGGAAGAGCTTCTAGAATTCTTTATGACCACAAGATACTGTGGAAGTTGGAAGGAAAATTATCTAGGACAACTATAAGATCAACCATGTTGTTTTATGGATCGGAGTGTTGGGCAAATTAGAAAACATGCCCATAAAATAAACATATCTTAAATGAGAATGCTAAGATGGATAAATTGCAATATTTTAAAATATAGAATAAGAAATGAGTTGTTCTTTGAAAGTATAAGGTAACGCCTATGGACGATAAGATGAGAGAAAATTGTCCTAGATGGTTTGAATATGTCAAGTAGGTTCAGATACGTCAATATTGATCCAAATTGATCAAATTAGGGTTTATGATTTCACTAGTTTAAATAACTCGAAATCGAATACGAAATTTTGTTGTGGAAGGACAACTTTTAAATTAGTAGTGATGGAAACCATCACAAAGATAGCTTTGTTAACTAATTATCAAACTCTTGCCTCTTTGAAAGAAGTTTTTGTAGATAATTGATTACAACAGATGCTTAGGCTCCCCTTTTGTACCAATAGGCAATCTTAAATATTTACTAATTCCGACTAGGATTAGGAAATTTATCCCGTAAACATTAAGAATCCTAACCTATCGCACACTTTCCATAAAATGAAACAAGAAGGAATAATAATTCTAAAAGAATTTTAATCATATATTAGGAATCGTAATTCTAAAAGTTAGGCATCTTTATCCCTAAAAATTAGGAAAACAACAATTCCAATCTTAAACCTAATAGGAGATTCTCCTGGATCAATACTTTCCATTCTGGAGGAGCGAATCTCCCTTGACCTTATAACTTTAGGTTGAGGAAGAGCTTCTCCCTCTTAGATGTTGGCAACTCTCTCTTTCTTCCTATGCTGTAAGATAGATTTTTTTTTCCTATCAAGTGTCGAGTGTTGTGCATTCTCTCTCCAAGACATAGTCCTCCTTTAATGACTCTTCCTTCTCTACAATGTTGTCTTTCCACTATTGGAGCACTGTTATCCCCGTCAAGCATCGACGACTCAAATAGCTTCAAGTACTCTTTGGTCACCACGTAATACAACTGGATGTACAATAGCAAGTCAAGCCGGTAAGCACTATCTCCCGCCTTCTGCAGAAACTCGAACGACCCGTAGCGTATAGGCTTAATCTTCTTGCCCTCACTCTGCTCTTATTTATCTCTCACCTTAAAATCGTTCTCCGATTATGTGGCGATTTTGTCACTCCTTGTACCGCTGTTGAGACTTCTTCAAGTTCTCCTCAACCATCATGTGTATATTTTGGATCCTCTCCAAAAATTCTTATGCTCACAACTGCTCGCCTCCTCTTTGGTATATGTCGGCTCCATGGTAACAATATACTCCAAGTCAAATCGACTTTAAGGAAAGTACCCAAACAAGCCTCTAAAAGCGCTTTTCCTATCGAGTTGTTTCAAAGACGCCATCAATGCAATCTTTGGATTCGGTTCTTGGGGTCCCTCCAATTCCACTTTGTGAAAAGTGATAACGACTTTCTCCTTCTCCGAGTTGTTTTTTTGTCCTTATTTTCCTATAGATGTAAGACTCATCTAGTAGCCTTATTTTGGCCATTTTTCGATCGCAATGATCGTACTGAAGCTCTTTGCAATTTTTAGATTTTTTTCTCCTCCCTTGTGCTTCATATTCTTGGGCAAACCCTTCGTGTTCTCCTACTTGGGCTTTTTATTATTTGTTGTTAAGTATTCATATTAGTGTTAGTAGTATTGGGCTTTAGTCCCACATTGGATAGAGCAATAGTAAGAGAGGTTAGCCTCTCCTATATATATGTAACTCTCTCATCAATAATGATCAATTCCATTATTTCACTTTATATGGTATCAGAGCCATAACCCATCTACCCCTCTCTTCATAAAAAAATTCTAACCCTAGATATCCCCCAGCTGCCCCTCCCACCTCCTGCTGCTGCTGCTGCTGCTGCAGACTGTTGCTGCCCCTCCCACCTCCTGCGTCCCTCTCCCTTGGCCCCCTTGCTGCCCCCCCCGCTGTCCCCCTGCCCAAACCCTAACCCTAGCCATCTTTCTAAATCCTAACCTACCTATGTCCGTACACCCTAACCCTAATCCCACCTACATCAAACCCTAGCCGCTACAAAAAAAAAAGAAAAAAAAAAGAAAAAAAGGAAAAAAAATATATTTAGGATTCTCAGAGGATAAACAATGATTTGTTTGCTGGAACCTCTGACTCTCAAAATTGATTTAGGATCCTCAGAGGATAAACATCGGTTTGTTTGTTGGAACCTCTGACTCTTAACGTTGACTTCAGGAGTTTAACGACGAGCGGACAAGTTGCTTGTTTTGCGTAAATCTTTATTTCTTTTCTTGATCTTCACATCAGGATCTAAGAGGGTAACTTAGGGTTGTCTCTTTGACCTTTGTGTGATCCACGTTCAACTCTGCTTTCCATGTGCGTGTCGGTTCTTGCCACGTTTTTAGTGCATTGGCAGAGTTGATGTGATTATCAAGTTTGAAAGATCAATTCGACGATCGAATCATGAATACCTGCAGGATAACTAGCACTGAGGCGAATAGCAGTGCTACAGACACTAGTGTCGGGAACGCAATGGCGGGACCAACGGATAATAATATGACGATTTTCTTGATTTGATTTGTCAATCGACGGTTGGACGGACCAGAGGACTACTCGACATGTCGAAAGAAGGTCGAGAAGACGCTTCGGGGAATGCGGTTGTTTGTACATCTGACCGACAACCCCCTAGCAGAGACTGATCCCGTATTTGAGTACTGGGAGACTGATGACAATTGACTATTCACACAGTTGATAAATTCAATGGAACTATCAGTAGAAGACATGGTTCACAATATGAATACGGTAAAAGAATTATGGGAGGTTTTAGCGGTGACATTTGATGGAAAATACAATTTGTCTCGTATTTACTACTCACTCGTCGTCTACCTAGTAAATCAGGGAGACAAATCTCACAAGGATCACTTTCGGACCTTTAAGGCCATGACTGATGAGATCGACCGTGTATTACCTCTGACGACGGATATCAATAGAGCAAGGGCTCAACTGTGAGCAACTCCATGTTATGACATATCTTGTCTCTCTCCGTCCTGATGCAGATTATGCTCGCTCTTAGATCATTGCTGGATTTGATGTTCCATCTCTGATAGAAGCTCACTTTCGTGTCCTAAGGACATCGAAAGTCGATGAGACCACTCCGGATGATCCTCCTGCTGATCGATCTGCTCTTGGTGCTGTTCGTGCTGGATTTCGTGGTGGTCGTGGTGGCCGACGTGGTGGTCGAAATAGTGGCCATGATGGTGAACGAGGCAATGGCGCTCGTGATGGGGGTAGACTGTGCACATGCTTCAACGGTGGTCTGCAAAGTTATTTCCAGTGGGAGTGTCCTATAGCTCCTACCGCCAATGTTACATCAGATGCTCCTGATGATGGCGTCGTTCTGTTTTAAATGTCCTCAGAGTCATATACAGATTTTCTTGACTTTCAAGCTCAACGTCGTGGTGAAGTATCCACATCTGGAACAATAGTTGGGTACTCAGCGGCATGTGTAGTGAGGTCGAAGCAGTGGGTGATTGACTTAGGTGTGTCTTCTCACATGACTGGCGACGCATGTACAATACGCAATTATGTATCGGTGGGACGTGTTTTCAATATTACTGTTGCCAATGGTGGTTCACTAACAGTCCGTGGACGAGGAATTGTCCGTCTTTCTTCCGAACTGTCACTCAAGTCCGTGTCTCCGTACTACATACACCAGAAAACTCGTTCAATTTGCTTTTAGTTACTCTAGCTTACTCGCGATTTGCATTGCTCGGTAACATTTTTTTTTCTGATGGTTGTATTTTTTAGGACCTAAAGACTGGAAAGTCTATTTGTAAGGTACATGTGGCTGGAGGCTTGTACCTGTTTGACGTACATTCTTTTATTGTCTGTGTCGGCGTGAAACTCGATCCTTTCGAGTTATATTGTCAGTTAGGCCATCCATCAATCCAAACTCTCCAGAAAATGTACCCATCTTTGGATGTTCCTGTTTCTTTTCATTGTGAATTGTGTCGTTTGGCTAAGCATCACCGGATTTCCTATCCGGTGAGTCCTAATAAATTTGCGTCCGCTCCTTTCGAGTTGGTGCATTATGATGTATGAGGATCTTGTTTGATTGAATCAATAATGGGTTTGAAGTATTTTGTTACATTTGTTGATGATTACTTGCGTGTCATTTTTGTTTATCTAATGAAAAATCGCTCCAAATTATTTAAAATTTACTATAATTTTTATGCCGAAATCAAACACAATTTGGTGTTCCGATTAAATGTTTTCGAAGTGACAATGATTATAAGTATCTATCTCGTGGGTTCAATACTCATATGTCCGACAATGGCATCATCCACCAAACTTTGTCCTTACACACCACAACAGAATGATGTGGTAGAGCGCAAGAATCGTCATCTCTTGGAAACAATGCGTGCTCTTATGTTTCAAGCACGTACTCCCAAGAGGTTTCGGTCCGATGCCGTTCTTACAGGTTGCTATCTGATTAATCGTATGCCATCATAAATTTTAATAGTACTACTCCATTTTCTCAGTTATATCCCGACCGAGAGCCGTTTCTTCTACGTCTCAAGATTTTGGTTGCTTGTACTATGTTCGGGATACCCGATTGACTCTTTCTAAATTAGATTCTAAGGCAATTCAATGTGTTTTCCTTGGGTATCCTAAGGATCAGAAAGGGTATCAGTGTTTTTCCTCTACCTTGAAGAGATATTTTTTCTCTCGAGAAGTTACCTTTGTTGAAACTGAATTTCCTCTACTTATACAAACTACGAATCCAGTTTCTCAAGTTTACCCAGACGAGGATTTCTTGTTGTTTTCGGTTCAAACACAACAACCTTCCGTAAGGGTATTCTCCCCTACCGAGCCAGTATTTCAGTCCGACGGTCCGCAAACATTGGGTCAGTCAGTGCCGACGTCGTCCGAACGATCATTACAGATAGTGCCTACGGTCACAGAGCCGTCATCCTCCTTTAGCTCCATTGATTCTCCTTCGCCTGTTCCACCAGCTCGACCTTGTCGTGTCTGTGGTGATCATCCCTTATATGTATACAACTACGAAGAGCTCGCGAGCCACATTCAGTCCTTGGTAGCTACTATCGATGGGATAGATTCCCAATACTGTCGAGGAGGGTCTCAAACATTCCGGTTGGCGTGCTGCTATGGAAGAGTAGATGAAAGACTGGAAGAACCATACTTGGGACTTGGTAGATTTGCCTACTGGAAAGCAGGCAATATGATGGAAATAGGTGTTCACGATCAAGGTGAAACCGGATGACAGTTTTAATCGCCTAAAGGCTGTCTCATGGCTAAAGGATATTCCCAGACCTATGTTGAGAATTATTTTGAGATCTTCTCTCAAGTTGCTAGGATGGCATCTGTGTGTGTACTCTTGGCCTTAGCTGTTCGCTACGAACGACCATTGTTTCAGCTGGGTATCAAGAATGCATTTTTTCACGGGGATATTGAAAATAAGTGTATGTGGTGCAACCTCCAGGGTTCGTTGCAAGGGAGGGTAAAGTGTGTCATCTGCGGAAGGCTCTTTACGATCTCAAACAATATCTCGTGTGTGGTTTGGTTTACACAGGTTGTTACTTAGTTTGACATGTGTCAATCCAAGAAGGAACATTTAGTATTCTATCGACTGTCATCAGTTGGAAGGATACTACTTGGTGTCTATATTAACGATATTGTGATCACGGGAGACGACAACAAGGGTATTGCAGGACTAAAGAAGTTTCTGGAAGAACAATTTTAGACCAAGGATATGAGATCGTTGAACTACTTCTTGGATGTTGAAGTCACACGGGGTAAACGGGACATTGTAATGTCTCAGAAGAAGTATGTGCTGGACATACTAAATGATGCAGGAATGATGCAAGCAAGGGAGCTACCTCACCCATGGATCAAGGAGTAAAGTTACTCCCAGACAAGAGGTCCTGATGACCAATCCGGATCAGTATCATCGAGTGGATGGAAAACTCAACTACTTGGGGGTTATGACTCGCTCGGACATTTCCTTCGTCGTGAGTGTCGCAAGTAGGTTTATGGTTTCTCCACGAGTTCCACACTGGAAGGCATTTTTCATAATTTTGTGCTATTTAGTCCAGAATTCAGAAAAATGAATTCGGATGGAAAATCATGGATGTACTTATGTTGAGTACTTTACCGATGCTGACTGGGGTGCAAGCCTGACCCTTGTTAGCAATTCGACAAACGGAAAAAATTCGGGACGGCAAAAATATGAGTATAAATCGGCTCAGTGCAAATAGAATACGTTCAAAAATTCGGTCAAATATTCGAAAAATAGAAATATTGAGGTTAGAAACTTCACATTCTTAAATATGTTGTCAAATTTGATTAATTAAACATGTTTTCAGCAATTTTTTGTGCCAAATTTTTCAATAATTTATCCAGAACACGTTTAAAACTTCGTATGCTTAAAATTTATGTATTGATTTGGATCTGTCAAAAGTACGCAAGTATTATACGTTTATGAAAGATACGGAAAAATTTGCGTATAATGCGAGTTTTATTCGGGTGATTGCTAACAAGGAGCCTGACAGATAGACGGTCTATATCGGCTACTCAGTATTTATTGGTGGAAACTTGGTATAGTGGAAGAGCAAGAAACAGAGTGTGATAGCACGATCAAGTTCGGAAGCAGAATATCGAGTCATTGTTCATGGCACAACAGAGATGTTGTATCTGAAGCATCTTCTATAAGAGCTGGGAGAAGAGACAGTATCTAAAAAGCAGATATGTGGTGTGATAACCAGTCTGCTATTTATATTGCTACCAATCCTGTATTTTATGAAAGGACAAAGCACATTGAAATCGACATTTACTTTGTCTGTGATGAGTATAAAAATGGAATGATAAAATTTCACCACTGAGGACCGGTGATCAGGTAGCCGATATCTTCACGAAGTCTCTTTTGGGTACTTGGGTTCAATTTCTGTGTAACAAACTGGATATGATTGATATATATGTTCCAGCTTGAGGGAGGGTGTTAACTATTAATATTAGTATCAATAATATTGGGCTTTAGTCCCACATTGGATAGAACAATAATGAGAGGGGTTAGACTCTCCAATATATATGTAACTCTCATCAATAATGATCAATCCCATTATTTCACTTTACATGTTTCAATGACCAAGGCCTTCTTGCTAGCATTTCCAATATCCTGAATCGCAAACAATCTCATCTTGTTTCGAATCGAGTCATGAAGACTGCCGATATACTTCCTCAGTGCGACAATGTCTTCAATAGAGATACCCAATACCACAACTTGGGTTTGTAATCCTGTATGCTTTGTTCTTTTGCTGCAAGTACTACCACTTCAACTTTTTTGTTTCTCATAGTTCACTGGATAGAACTCTTTCCGGATGAGGGATGTGAAGTCTTCCAAAGAGATGTGAGACACATCGTGGGATCCCATATAGGAATTCCATCAGGTAAGGGCATGACTCGTTAGTTTCAACTTGGCGAAAGATAGCTTGTGACGATCATTGTATCTATAGATTGTAAAGTAAGTCTCCAACTGGTCGATCCAATTGTCGACTTCCTCCGCATGATCCATCCCATCGAACATGTTTGTATTGATTTTTGCCTCATACGAAATAATTGCATGAGACTGATCCCTCGTAATTTTGACTCGCCTTGATATTACCGTAATTTGCTCTCATTTTCCTCGTCCTCACTATAGGATTTTGAATGTCTGGATTCTGATTTGTTTGTTCCAAACTTCTTGAATTAGAGTATGCATTTGTGTTACCATGTTGGTGTTCATCTCCTCTAGTCGAGATAGTTTCACCTCCAAATCTTCATTGCTAGCATTAACCATCTTTTTTGTTGATTCCTTCATGTGATCCCTGAGTGTGAGTGCGCTCTAATCTACGATCTTTGTAGATGTGGCGCGTATATACTATACACAAGTGTCTAAAATCCTAGGTGAGGATCTTGGTGATTTGATACCAATTTGATTTGAATTGATCAAATTAGGGTTTATGATTTCTCTAATTTGAAGAACCCGAAATCCAATACAAAATTTATTGTGGAGGGACGATTTTTTTTTTTAATAAATTAATGGTTATAGAAATCACAACAAGATAGTTTTATTAACTATCAAGCTCATTCCTCTTGAGTTAGGGAGCAAGTGTACACAAAATAAATTGTGAAAGAAGCTTTTTAGAGCACTGAATACAATAGAGGCAGGCTCTCCTTTTATATCCATAGACAACCTCCAATCTTTACAAATTCTAGTAGGACTAGAAACAATTAATCTCATAAGATTAACCTTTTATATCCATTGACAACCTCCAACGTTTACAAATTCTAGTTGGACTAGGAACAATTAATCTCATAAGATTAAGTTAGAAATTCTAACTATCTCACACTTTCTTTACTTTCCATAAAAAGATTGACAATTGGTGTTTAATCGGGACTCTGACGCATGGATTTACCCTTAGGAACTTCCTACAGGGACCCCTTAGGAATTGTTCTCCTTATATGTACATAATCTTGCCTGCACACACTTTAATACACTAGTGAACAGGCACAAACATCATATGTTTAAATGAAATGGATCATTAAAAGTTTTATTGAAGAACAGATTTAAAAGTTATTTTTAAAAACAACATATTTGGATAATGACTGTACCCTTAGGAACTTCCTACAGGGACCCCTTAGGAATTGTTCTCCTTATATGTACATAATCTTGCCTGCACACACTTTAATACACTAGTGAACAGGCACAAACATCATATGTTTAAATGAAATGGATCATTAAAAGTTTTATTGAAGAACAGATTTAAAAGTTATTTTAAAAAACAATTTTCTAAAGGTTCAAATACTCTGTTAAAGGATAAAATTATGATGTGAAAAAGATATGATTTGACAATTCGAACATATCTTTACATAATTGGCTAATTGTTCAGGGAGAAAACTCGTTAATATTGATTTTTTTAAAAAACTAGCCGTGCAATCACAAAATATTTATACAGTTCATTAAGTTAAATAATTAGAACTATATGGACTCTCAAATTTGACAGTGCAATTCATAAGGCATATTCCATAACTCTTGTTCCTATTGTGTTTGTGTATACAAACCATTCACTTTATGCTACACATCGTTAAACCCTTATGGATTATGTTTTAGTTGGTTTAGAAGTGTTTTACCTATTCATCAATTATAGAAAGTGAAATGTTTCTACGTTCTCTACTAAAGCTGTTTATTTTCTGATCAATGATCACTTGATGCTTAAGTAAAAAAAAGTATCCTTACCAAGACCCTTTTTGTATACAATTTTACAATGTATATGTCTAGATGACAATGAACCACTTGGATCATCCTAGTGGTGGAGCCTGTGAATGGGCAGCCCTCTCCGGTTACTGGGAGTTAATGTTAGGCCCTCCTCTTGATTATGTTCTTTTTTCTCTCCGCTTTCTAGTTAACTGGCTGTCTTAGTCGTTTTACACGCTCTTAATTGTTCCTTGACATTTTTTCCGTCATTGTGTTTTCTAATATTCGCACGGGGAACATAATTGGCGAGGGCATTAGGCATAGTGACTTCTACTACCTTGAGCAACTTCTTATCTCAACTTCTTCGTCCTCTATTGTTGCCTTATAGAGCTTATCCGTCTCTCCCATTCAATGGCATCATCGTCTTGGTAAATCTTCTATTCATAAGCTACACGTCACACACAAGATTTTGCGTCCCACCGAGACGGACTTATATAATCTTCCACGGACCAAGGTTATATGGGACGCTTCCGAAATTATCTAGAAGATGGTAGAATGTGGTGGAGTCTTCTCGAAGATTCATGGAGTCTCCATGAGTTTCTAAATGTTATATAGTCTTCCTCAGAAAATATGTAGGCCTTAGAATAATTCCTGGAATATTCTGTTTCCAGAAGATTCATGTAAGTCCTTTGAGGTATTATAAATAAGTGGAAAACTCGTTTGTTCCTCACCACCCAAAAGTTGTAAACTCTCTCTAGTATAGTGAAGTTTTCAATATTCCAATCTCTCTATTTTGCTCTACATTGTTCTCTTATCGCCTTAGCAATCTAGCTAAGCGTTTGGGGAAGACTAGCACGGATCTTCGAGTATGAAGCTTGTGCGCAACATGGGTCAAAGTATAGGCAAAAACACTAAGTCCGTGACATATAGTCTCAATAGACTTATTTGTCCGTTGTGAGGATTGTCAACTTGGCAAGCACCATCATGTGTTGTTCCCCAATAGTGTTGAGAAATAGAGCTTATCTCCATTCATTGTTGTTAATTCTAATATTAGTGGTCGTAGTCGTGTTGCTTATCTTTCTGGTTACTGGTATTATCATTTATATTGATAAATACTCTCGACTTACGTGGATTTTTATGTTGAAGTCCAGATCACAAGCTTTATATTTCAACTCTTTCACCAAGAAATCAAAACTCAGTTTGGATGCAATATTAAAATTCTTCGTATTGATAATGCCTTAAAATATATACGACATGATCTTTCCACTTATTGTCCTTCTTATCAGATACTTCATCAAACTTCGTGTGCTTATACCTCTCAACAAAATAATGCCGCAAAACGCAAGAATCATCATCTTCTTGACATCTCTCGCACTCCTACAGTCTCATGTGTATGTTCTTTATTACTTATGGAGTGATACGGTTCTTATTGCTTCCTACTTCATCAATCGGATTTCAGTCTTCCGGGATCTTATTCCTTACTTGTGTCTTTATCCTACCAAATCCTTGTTCCCTATTACACCATGTGTCTTTTGTGTGGTTGTTTCGTCTATAGAACAGTCATAATCAAGATAAGCTCTCTCTTTGTGCCATCAGGTATGTTTCTTGCATATTCTTGTCTTTAGATTTTAGAAGGATATTGTGGCCTTGATCCTATCACCCGTCAGTTGTATGTGTATCCTAATGTTATTTTGTTTGAGGATATACTATATTTCTCCACCACCACATCACCCTCCACTACTTATGTACCTTCTTTTATCCCTCTTCCTCCTCCTCCTTCCCTAGCTATACCATCATTTCCTTCCATCTCTTCTCCCTTGTCCGTCTATCCATCTCCCTCTATCTTTGTTCCTACACCTCTACCTTCTATTACTTCTCTACCTTCACCACCTACACCTCTGCAGGTTTATACTCGTTGTCCACGGCCTATTCATCCCACTACGATAACCGTCGATCCTTCGCTTTTCCATCAGGGGTCATGTTCCAGCTTCTGATATTGATCTTCCTATTGTTTATTTGAAAATGTAAATGCACTCCTTGTCCTCCTTAAGACAGACATAATCCCATATAACTTGTCGGTCATGTTCTATTCAATTTGTGTTTTATGATGCAAATTGGGCTCACGAGGCATGAGAAATGAACATGAAAATTGCATTCGCACGACATGAATCGACCGTGTTCATCGTCCTCCCCTGCCTAGAGCTAGACAATGTAATCACACTGGTTTGACTAATCAAAGAATTGAGGCTTTTGGGAAGGATTAGTCGTCGAAGCCCTGGAAACCAACTAATCTACTGGTCGTCCGGGCCAATGATCCTTATGTTGACCCAGGAAGGAACGAACAATATGAATATCTAAGGAGAACAAACGATAGGGTTGTGGGTATGCCACCTTCCACTTTTCACTCTCATTCTCGATCTCTTTAGGTCGGAAAAAAATCAACTCCCGTAATCACCATGGTTACGTCATGGATGACTTTGTTTCTTTTGCTTGCGTTGGTACCTTCTTTTGCCATATGGCTTTGTCACTATCTACTATTTATATTCCTTGGACACCAGAGGTACTTACATACCCCCTGAAAACAAGCCGTGAAGGAGTAGATGAATGCCTTATTATTATGTAGCACCTGGGAGCTAGTTCAGGCTCCTATTGATTGTGATGTTGTTTGTTGTTAGCGGATCTTTGCTCTGAAGTATCTATCAAATGTTTCTATTACCGCTACAAGGCAAGACTTGTAGCGAAGGAATTTGTTCAAACTTATGGTGTTGATTACTCTGAGACCTTCTCTCCAGTTGCCAGATTTAGCTATATTCGGTTCCTCTTCTCTTTTGCGGTCAACTGTGATTGATTGATGTTTCAATTGGAAGTGAAGAATGTCATCTTATATGGCAATCTTACCAAGGAAGTCTATATGGAACAGCCTTTTGGATTAGTTGCTTAGGGGAAGAATGTAGTGTGCAAAGTAAAAAAAAGGCTATTTATGGACTCAAAGAGATTCTCTGTGCTTGGTTCAAAAAATTTGGCCATTTGTCTCTGCAGTTGGGTCCAGGCATAGTCACACGGACCATTCAATACATTGTATATGTTGATGATAATTTCGATCTTAAGGTTTTCATATTCTCACACACAACCTTCTCACTTGATCATCCCCGTCCCTCGTGTGTGCCACCTCTGGTGTTCTTTTAGCACCGGATTTGGCCAGTGCTGTCCAAAAGGCTCCTGTTTGTATCAGAGTCGAATCTGTACATTTGTATGTGATACATACAGAGCCTGTTTTACCATATCCTTTCACCATGGGGTATAGCTAAGCACCACTTCTACATGTTAGTTTATGTGGTTATTACACAAATTAAATTACATGCACACCTTTTTTTGGTCACTCTCACTGATAAAATTCCATTTTTTTATGCTTTGGTGGTTAAATATGATTCATCTTCCATGCACATTTCTTCTATTTTTCATCTCAGTTCTCTTTATTGTGACAGTACCTGTTATGTCAAAGTTTACTACTGCATTTAGGGAGATCGGTACTTTCAAAGAACTTCTTCGCACTCAAGTAAGTTGTCACTGACAGGCTCTCATTCTTCATGATGACACTAATCCAACCAGAGTCATTCTTGTAATTTTAGAAGAGCATTTTGTAGGCATAACATGATCACATATATGGTGTTTTATAGTAATTTCAAAACTCACTTATTGTTGACGGCAACTCAGTAAGTGAGAAATGAAATAGAGAGGGCATGAATACAAACTTCTTGATGAAATGTGCATGATTTGGATTAGATACTACATGATGCGTGGGGCTGGGTTTGCTGACTGGGATTCTTCTAATCTATGAAACAAGGACCTAGGGAACTTGGTCACCTTACCTTTGTCTGACAGGTTAATGGCTGATGCACATACAAGTTTTTCCTTTTCCTCCTATATTTGAAGATTATTGCAAAAATAGGAAGCTTTAATGTCAATATGAAGAAGTGAGAAATCTAATGTTGCTATGTGCTAGTAGGAAAGAGATTTGGAAAGTCTCAAAGTTTAAGGCATACATCTTCCAAATTCCCTAAATGAGAAACTCTAACTCCAACCTTCAGCATGAAATGTCAATTTTCACAGCCGAATAATAATAATGAACTATAGCAACTGCACATTATGCACATTATGTTTAGCTGAAGAAACAAATTTCAGCAATAATAGTAATTTTTTTTCCTACAAAATTTAGGAATTAGGATTAAGTTGCTCTTGCACTGAGCCCTACACTGGAGTCCTTATTACCCACTTTATTGTTATTGGTTACTACAACCACTTTAACCCTTGAGAAATCTTTAGCTTCTCTCCTTTCACTTATTACAGTGACAATTCATCTACAAAATATTGACTTCTAATTTGGATGCATAGCTAATTTTTCTCTTTAATGACTGCATCTCTATTTTCCCAACCTTGTGATGCATGCCTTCTATAACTGCTGCCTGCAACATTCCTGCAGGTGGAACATATGCTTTGCGATCGCCTAATGCAGTTTATTAGTAATGATCTGCCAAATGCAAAGGTAATTAAACATATTTCTGGTAATTATCATACTGAAATGAGCTGCAGATAATTATAGCCTTCCTCTAATTCAAGCAGGTTAGGATAGGGCATTGAATTGGATCATATAATAGATTACCTTGAACAGACATCCTTGTAATAGTGAATCAGTTGATTTGAGTTCTTAGAAATTAATCTGTTCAGATAGTGTATTTTGGATATTGATATCTGTGAGGGGATCAACTGCTAGGAGGCTTCTGGGATTTGTAGCTGTATGAAAGAATAATATTCTTCCTACTTTTTGTCTTGTAAAAATGATTTATATTTTTGAGACTTTTAATTAGGTCTTAACATGGCACTTTCTTCTTCTACTGCTGTCAATTTTATCTATTAGTATTCAGGTTTTCTACCCATTTGTACGCAGCTACATGTTAGCCCAATGATTTCTTTGAAACCCCACGATATCTTTGGGTCTGTTAACATGGTTTCGGGGGTCCCGCTGTCCAATCAGCAGACGGGGGTCGAGGGGGCATTGCCCCTCGTAGGGGGTTCGGGGGTGAAGCCCTCAAAAGCTAATCAATTTTTCGGATCTGGTTTTTGCTTAAGACAATCTACTAATTGTGTTAGACAAATGATTTCTTTGAGTTTATTGTGTTCTGGTTATTGGGCCAATAGATATCTATGTGCTTTAGATGATTGAATATGTACTATTTGTGGATGTGGTATTTAGCATCAACAAAATGTACATTTAAAAATGAATGTTCATTGTTCTCAACAGTTTCTCATGAATATGTAGGATTGTCGACGACGCTTTGACAAAGCGACCCAAGCTTATGATCAGGTAATAGTATTTGAACTTTTGTTATTTTAGTTCCCATTTGTTTTTCTTTATTGATGAAGTTCATTTTGAGCTATCATGCATGGTGAGCTGGCATCTGCTTGAACCTTTCTCGTTATCCATCACATACAGGACAAGTTAAATTGAAATGGGAAAATGCATTTTCTTTGATATTATGTTCTATAATACATTCATACGAGTCAGGATATAGTTCATTGGATCCTTCAATACTTGGAAGTAAGAAAATAGGGGATCTTCTGTTGGTTTTCATTCTCAATTATAACAAAAGGTATGATCTTTTAGTGTCTTTAATGCTAAAGCATTGGACCAGGATGCATAGTTCTTTGGTTCGCTAGATACATTGATTTGTTGTGCAACATACTCTACTACTAGGGATCCAATATCGATGATCATCAATGGCAGTGATGAACACAATCATAGATCAGTACCTATCAGTAATTACCCTGCACAAAGACCATTGTGCAGTTAGCCAATTATCAGTGCTTTCTCTTCATTATGGCATTGCGCGTGGATCGGCCTGTTGGCTTTTCTTCCATACAGTTGGTAATGTAAATTGCCCATGGTCCAAAGTTTAGGAAGGATACATTCTTCTAGTTGTCACTTAGAATTGAGTCATTGAAAAATGGTTTTTGTGTAGTCGAGCTATATTCATCTCATATCCCTCACCTATTCCATAATACAATGCCTGCTATAAGCCAAAAAGGCATCTCATGAATTAAAATAGGACTGTTGAAATGTAGTGCTTATGGAGTACTTTGGGATCGCAAGATATCTCTAAAGTTGAAAGAAAAATTCTACAAGACTACTATAAGATCAACCATGCTTTATAGATCATAGTGTTGGACAATTATGAAACATGTCTAGAAAGTTAGTTTAGCCAAAATGAGAATGTTAAAGATGGATAGCAGAAATAAATTGAAGGATATAATAAGAAATGAATGTATACAATAGGAAGTTAGAGGGGGTACCGATTGAGGATAAGACGAGAGAAAGTTGCCTTAGATGGTTTAGATATGTGCAATGCAGACCAATATATGCTCCCGTTAGGAGCGAAAATATAGTAGTTAATGGAGCCACTAGGACTAGACGTAGGCCTAGACGAACATGATTGTAAGTGTTAAAGAAGGATATGGTTTCTGTTGGTGTTACAAAGGACATGGCCCTTAACAGTGCTGAGCGGAACAAGAGGATTCAAAACAGCTGACCCCAAAAGTTGGGATAAAGGCTTTGTTATTGTTGTTGTAATTGTTTATGATTCTTGTCCAGATATTGTAGTAGTTTTATGTCAATGATGAAGTCTCCACTTGGTTCCTTGTAGTTGGTGAAGCTGCACACTAATCCACAAGTAACATAAAGTTAGCAAGTTTTTTTCCATAGTTTCCTTTCTGGATAGTATTCTGACATATTGTCTCAAATTTATTGAAAATCTTTTAGAATCCTATTTAATATCATACCTGCATTAATATATGTTCTACAAAACAGTTATAAAGATCGCTTGATATGGCGAAAGATAATCCTACATCACCATGACCAAACAAGTAAACAGGTGAACCTTGTACACAACAAAAATGGAGTCTATTGGGTCATGGAAATGTGCAGCGATCTAATTCTGTAGATTTGCATCTTTGATGTGTTTATGTAGGGTAGATTTGCATCTATGTATTTCTTTATTTATACTTTTAATTCTACACAGTGATACACAGCCATCATAACCCTTGCATATATTATATTATGTGTCTAATTAATTCTCCAAATTCATTTACATTTTATATTTGCAAACTGGTAGCTTCTTTCATTACTAAAAGGATGGCCCTTAATAGTCTTACGTGTAGATATAGTAGCAGTTCTGTTGGTAAAGAAGAGAATATCACAAATTCTTAATTTATTATGATGTTGATATATGTGCTTGTCCTTAGGCCCGTGAAAAATTCATGTCAGTAAAAAGGGGCACACGCTTAGATGTTGTTACGGGACTAGAAGAGGTATGATTTGCTTCAGATATTAATATATATCTTGCTAATATGCCCACTTGGTGTATTGTTAGACTTTACTCTTTCTCGTTTGCAGGACTTACACAACTCAAAATCAGCATTTGAGAGATGCCGATTTAATCTAGTAAGTAGTATATACCAACTTGTTTATTTATTCATTTGTTTATTCCAAGTGAATCTGTCGTTTCATTATATTCAATTCCATGGTTGTAAGGAGTTCAGGTTACTGCCCTTGCAAGTATTGAGGCAAGAAGAAAGTACGAGTTCTTGGAATCTATAAGCGCAGTAATGGATGCTCATATGAGATTCTTTAAGCAGGTACAACCTATGCATAATGCACCAAATAATTTCTCTTTTGTTTTGTGATATTCTTTTCTATTTTCTATTTTCTTATTTTTATATTTGGATTAGGGATATGAGTTATTGAGCGAGATGGAACCATTCATTCAGCAGGTAGTCCACACCGTTATAATGATTGATATAAAACTTTGAAAGAGCATTTCAAACCTTAATTATAGAAAAATTTCTTGGTCTGTGAGAAGGTTTTGACATGTGCGCAACAATCAAAAGAAATGGCTAATGCTGAACAAGATAAACTTGCAAAGAGAATTCAAGAGTTCAGAACTCAGGCTGAACTAGCCAGCTTAAAATCTTTCAGTAATCAGGATGCTTTAACTAGTGGTGACGGAATCCATATTGTCGGTGTTAATTCATACAAAAACATCGAAGAGCTGATGCAGTCTTCTACTGCAAATGGTGAGGTATTGACCTTGGTGCACATTGTTCTCTGTTATTGCATTTATATCATATGATCTTATTTTCTCCTATATACTTTAAGCCGAGAGGCTTGGGTTACACTATTTCTTTATATTATATATTTTCTATGCTTTTATTTTGCTATATACTTTTGAGAATAAATGATTTTACGTCCAGTAATCTTTGACTATGCTTGTTCTGTGATACAATCTTAATTCTCTATTTTCTCTTTCGAATGAGTATGATTGGGTTATAACTTTGATTCGAAAGTAGAGAATCTCTATTGTCCATCAACTAGTTATAGCTCTGAATCTTATAGTTCAAATTTCAATGTACTTACATACTAGACCCTTTTAATTTTCTTCAGGTTAAGACTATAAAGCAAGGTTATCTTCTCAAGAGATCTACAAATTTGAGAGGAGACTGGAAGAGAAGGTTCTTTGTACTTGATAGCCATGGAACTCTGTACTATTACCGAAATAAACGGAACAAACAGACAGTATGCTATCTGACCCTTTTAGTGCTCAATTTGCCTTCTCTTCCTGATGAGTGTTAACGGTCCTTTAGTTGATGGTTCACTGGTGCCATAATGAGCATAACATGTGTGCTCACATCATTTTTCTTCCTTTGTCTGAGGGACTCTGTAATGATTTAACTTCTTCTCCCTATTGTTTACTTGTCAGTCTATGTTTCTTCTGGGTTGTTGCAAACACTACAACGGTCACATAATTGGTCAACACTGACCACGTCAATTTGTGGCCTCACAATATTTCATGTGAAGTTCGTTCTCAAGCTCAGGTGGTATGAGGGATGACATAGAGTAACCAGAAATCACTGACACCAGGGCGCTTTTCCCTTTGAAATGGTACCAGACCATGTAAGGATAAAATTATGTGAAAATGGCATTCCACGAAAATGATCATTAATGGATATTGGATCTAGTATCATTTAATAAAAAATGGCTTTAGCATATTTGCTAGAAGCTATGTGATGCAGGAGACGATTAATGGCCATTAATATGTGAAAGCCCCAAATCTACCAAACTCTCATTTAATTTTTTTCTTCTTGAGAAAACTCTATATTTGCATCAGAGAATCAAATAGAAGAGCAAACTCTCATTTATATACAAACTTTCATGCTTACAGAGAGGTTTAGAGCCTTTATGTAGTCTCCAACCGAAGCTACATAGTCCTCTTCATTGTCCTAATTAGAAACCTTTCTTGGACTAAGAGAAAACTCTTACATTGGACTCCGTGAAAAAAAAGGGAACCCAGCTTAAAACAATAAAGAAACTCGACTTGAAGTGAACTTACCTATAAATAAACCAAACCTAATAAATCATACCAAACCAGAGCCAATTATATTCCTCACCATGGTTTCTTCTTGGATAAGCCTCAAATTGGCTTGATTATTATCAGTAAAGGCCCTATATAATTTACTTAATTTTACTTTTAACTACATTCCTCAATATATAGATACACACTCAAACACACAGACACCTTGGCATGTTCCAGGTTTACATTTTCATTCTCGTTAGTATTCCATAGAACTAGTACCTACCCTTATTGTACAATAGCATTTTGCATTCCAGTTTCTGTTTCATGTATCATAATGTTCTGCATTCATGGTAATATTTGGACAACCGATTGCGTCTTTGCTGGCGCTCTTTTTAAATGGATATTCATCTATATGTGCTAGAATTTGAAGCATTGTGCAATAAACCAAAAATCGTAAATTCTTTTTGCCAGTGTTTTAAATTTCGGTCTAGGCGGCCGCCGGCACACCGATTTCGGCCTAGGCAGACCTAGGCGGCTCTAGGCGGATTAGAAAATTTCTAAAATTTCAATTTTTTTTTCAAACACTAACCTGGGACTGTGATTGTGCTGTTGCCGTTGTTGCTGCTTTTCTGTTGAGGCGGGAGAGGGGATATCCTGGAGAGTGGAGAGAGAGATGGGAGAGTGGAGAGTGGAGAGTGGAGAGTGGAGAGAGAGAGATATGGAGGCTGGAGAGTAGGTTAGGACAAGTCACGGGTCAGGGTAGGATTTGAACCCATAACCCGCACCCAAAAGTTTAAAAAAAAAGGGAAAAAAGTAGAGGCATGATTTGAACTCATGACCTGAGACCAACCCCTAACACAGATTTAAACCCATCGTTCTAGCCAAGAGAACACATAAAGTTGTGTCATAATAATACATACATGCTAGTTATGTCTGTCTACATGTAAAGAAAAATCAATTCGGTGCCTAGGCGGCCCTTCGGCGCACCAATTCCGCCTAGCAAAATTTAGAGCACTGCTTTTTGCAGCATGCCACTTTGGAGATTACATACAAAATGTAACAACATAAGGAGGGTTCCATGGCCCCTGCAAGGATGTCACTTGTAATCATAAACTGTTCAAAAAAGTGTTGTTGGAAATAATTTCGTTGCCACATCATGGAGAGGTTTACTTGGTATTGAGGAAATTTAAAAAGCAGTTGCACGATTGCATCATTTGGAAGAGGTAGTGCAACTATAGAAAACAAATAAATATATTTGTTAACTATTTAATTCATCTCATCATTAATCAAGAATATAAAAGATGGAAAATAGCAATTTAGAATATGTATTATGGTTGTTGGAATAAAATAAAATTTTAACCCTCATCCCTCATCAACTCTGGATCTTTGGTGTAGTGGCAGTATTTAACATGGTAGCTGAGCGACCTAGGTTCAAATCTTGTATAGCATGCCATCTTGAGAAGATAAAAATATACCTCTGTGCAAATCTAACTCTCTACCCATAAAATGGGCCATCGACCTTCAGGGGCATGTTGCAATAATATAAATATTTCAGCCCTCGACCCTCATTACAACTCTGGAGTTTTGGTATTGTGGCGGAGACTTCAACAATGGTATATTATCTTAAAATCACAATCGAAAGCTGCAATATGTTTGAAGTTGTTTGTCTCTAAATGAGATGTATAAAAATATTGTATTAGTGTATTTACTGTTATTCTAATGAATGGACCTCAATAACAACAATCTACATCTGACGGGTATGGCTTGGTAGATTTACGACCTCACACCAAAACATTATTGCAGGCTGATGATAATCTTGGGTGTTGTACTCTTGATCTTCACACTTCAACAGTCAAGATTGATGCAGAGCAGACAGACTTGAGATTTTGCTTCAGAATAATATCACCAATGAGTACATACACATTGCAGGTCTATTACAAAATTTCTATTGGAGTGCATCTTCTATGAGAAGTTTCACAATAAGGGGCATCACTGATAATTTAGTTGATGCTCTTCTGCTGTCATCTTCATATTATCTTTTCTTATCTGCAGGCCGAGAGTGCTACGGAAAGATTGGACTGGGTTGATAAGATTACAGGAGTTATTGCATCACTTCTATGTTGTCCTAATGAAAAGCAGGTTTTTTATCCAAGTCTTCTATTTTATTGGTTATTTGTGTTTCTCAAAGTTTTTTTCAGTCACCACCAATCTGTGTCTGAACCATGTATCTGTTTGTTCTTCTACTGTATTCTTGGACAATACATGCTAGCACACCTGAAATTCAAATGCCTAATAAACTATATGGAGCCATTCTCCAACCAGTTGGTTTTATAAGTTAAATCAGAACCATATATGGTCATGATAAAATCTTATCTAACTGATTTACCTACACAGAATTCATGTGATGTTCCGATGCTTCTCCGGAATATTCCTGGAAATGATCTTTGTGCAGAATGTGGTGCTCTTGAACCAGAATGGGCGTCTCTTAATCTTGGGATTTTAATGTGCATTGAGTGCTCTGGTGTTCATAGAAACCTGGGTGTTCATATTTCAAAGGTTTGATATTCTAAACTCATCAACTATATTATGTGTTCAATATACTATTTATGTAGACTAAGATTCCATTGTTTTTTAGGGGTTTTGCTGTTGGTAACTATTTTCAGAAACCTGGTTAAGAAATTACCCTAAGAACGGATGCAGTTTTTGGACACTGGAAAAGAACTGAGCTTAAGCTGATAGCAATCCACAGACTGATAATTTTTAAATATCTTGAAGAAGCTATTTGGCGATGCCATCTTTTCCTTCATGGCAGGCATCCTAATTAACAGTAAAAAATACATTTCCACTAACAGAATTGATGCATACACACACACACACTCATGCACACATTTCTTATTCATCAGCCTGTAAGCATCAAAGTGAAGACAATTAACCTATACCAATTTTTTTTAACCATACCTCCATTTCTATAAACTTCCATATTCTAAGGGAGTCTGAAAAGTTGACATTTCTCATTCATTAGCCTGCATCCATCAGAAGTGAAGACAATTATCCTTTACCAATTTTTTAACCATACCTCTGTCTATAAACTTCCTTATTCTAAGGGAGTATGAAAAGTTGTTCCTTTTTACGAGCGTAAATTGCAAGCCCAAAGAAAATATACTTTTCACTTTTAACTAAGTCCCACTCATGCACTTTAGTTGCCTTCACCAGCAATCTAAGCCTAATCATGAAGGACTGGTTGACAGCTCGTTGCAAAGTTCTTCTTAATTTTCCTTATTGGAGCTTTGTGGATTTGTACTCTTGCTCCCCATTGATTATCTTCCCCTTCAATGATATAATTCAGATGGTAAGGAATCATATTCATATAATTGCTTAATAAGGTTAAGAGTCCATAACAGTCTTGTTATTGGAATCCTATTTCCTTATCCTGGATGTAGTTCTAGAACACTGACAGTAAGTAAAAACCCTGTAGAGGCTCCAACTCTCTGGTTAATGAAGGATCTAATTAAAGAGAGTCCAAGTGCATTCAAAGAGGAACATCAGCTCTGAGCAGATTATTGAATGAAGAATGGCTTTTGACCTCCTTCAGTCTCCACCAAAGAAATAAAATTATCATTCGGACTAAGTGGAAAATGAGGACTGTCTTTATGGTCTCTAGCCTCTCTGCAGAAGTGAGCTTCTTTAGTTCTGATAATGAGATTTCTGTATTTTAACCATGACCTAGTGAGATATCCAGTAGCTAAAAAAGAACTATTGAGACGGTGGGCAATCTTTTATAGAGCTCAAGTTTCTCTTGTGAATATAGGAAACCAGAGTGAATTTAACTCCATGTAAAGTGAAATATTAGCTATTGATGGTTAATTGCTAAGAATTCCAGTTGGGCACCTTCATGCTCCACCAAGGAAGTGCTTTTGTCCTTCTAACCAACTCTGAAAAAAATACCAAGTCTGAAAAAGAGGATCTACGTCTTTTGTTTCTTAGCCTCCAATTGTAGACTCTCCATGGTCCATACAGAAGTAAGGTGCATCGTTTTGAATTATTTGATTCATTTCCTTTAAGTTTAAGCTAATACCTAGCATATGTAAGTTAGACCCAAAGACCAGACTTCTACTACTCACAACATTAGCAAATTGAATTTGATTATAAATAAGCTGAAACTGTTGTATCTTGAGAGGTAAAGCATATATATTATGTCAATTACATTGTGCATTTTATTGTTCTTTGCATTACTAAAGTTAACCAGAGGAAAGGGATATCTAAACAGGTTGAGTATTGTTTTAACTCTGAAAGATGTGGAATATAAGTTTGAGGGAGATATTTTTGAATCTATACATGTAGGGCAAGATAAGAGGTGTAACAAGTCAAGTCTATTGGGATTGTTAGGTTAAATCTTGATTGTTCTTTTTTCAACCTTTGTCGTTCAATTGACATGCACAGTTTATGTTGCAAGTCATATATTAACATGTTATTCTTTGGCAATTAGAGTGAGTCTACCATTTTGCCGTTGCTTAGCTAGTCGACTCCAGTTATATGCTGCAGGAGCACAAATATGACATGGCACGACACGGACAGGGCAAAACAGTCACTCCCTAGGTTCTGGCCTGTCCTATTGTATTTTTGAGTGTCTGTGTCATGTATGATATGTGTCCTACACAATGCATCACGGACAGGACACGGTTTTCAAAGTGTTTGTGCTTCCTAGCTTCTGTTGTATCTTTTATTTACTTTTCATCTTTGGTCCATAAAGAGATTGTTGAATTAGCAAGTCTATGAGGGAGACTTAAATGTCTATTTGATGTTTCTTTTGGTTATATTGATCCTGCTTTTAACTAACAGTATCTATATCTGATGATATATTTACTGATATATTTTCTCATCAGTTAGTAAAAAAGTTGCTTTCTCAAGCACAGGTTAGATCTATAACATTGGATGTTAAGGTTTGGGAGCCCACCATCTTGGATTTATTTCGTGCGCTTGGTAATTCTTTCTGTAATTCTGTGTGGGAGGAACTGCTACTACAAGGAGAAAGGTATTGTTTTTAAAGATTGTCTAAATATCTAACTATTGCATGTTTTGGAGTTTATATATATATATATATATATATATATATATATATATATATATATATATATTATTTTTAAGCGGATCAAAAGCCCCCCTTAGAAAATCCCCCTAAAAACTCCCTCACTCTAATCCGTAATTTAATATTAATATTAATATTAATGTTAATATTAATGTTAATATTAATGTTAATATTAACATTAAATACTAAAATTAACATTAAACTTAACATTAAAATTAATATTAACATTAACATTAATATTAACATTAATATTACGAATTAGAGTGAGGGGTTTTTTTAGGGGGTTTTCTAAGGGGGGCTTTTGATCCGCTCCCTATATATATATTTTTTTGGAATAAGGGTGAATTTATTCCTCGCATAAAGCGGAAAAGGTATTAAGTACAACATCACAACTTTCCATGCCCCAATAATACTATTATGGGGCCATTACAGATACATCGAATTCTATATTATGTAGAATTCCAATAGGGGGGTAGTCAAGCCCTCAAAGATACGTCTGTTCCGCTCCTTCCAGATGTGCCAAACAGACGCAGCAAGACGAACTCTGGCTCTTCTAGCCCACCCCGGATCCCGTCCTCTGTGATCTCGGATCCAACTGAGGATACTCCGAATGTCCTGGTCCATCCCCACTCCTCTCAGCTGTGCACACTGCTCAGTCCAAATATGCCATGACACCAGGCAACCAAAGAAGAGATGCCCCAAAGATTCATCTTCAGCATTACATAGCACACATTTGGCATCCGGGATCTGCATCCCAAACCGGAGGAGTCTGTCTCTCGTCATCAATCTACCCCGGAGAAGGCGATAAGCACAGAGTTGCATTTTCCGTGCAACGCTCTTGCCCCAAATGAAGTCCACCTCCTCAGCCTGGTCGTGGTGGGTCCGAACCAAATCATAGCAGCTACGGAAGCAGAATAGTCCTGACCTGTCCCCCGTACCTGGGCCGGCCCAGCTCCATGTATCCTCCGTCTGGCTCGCGTCAATGGTAATAAGGTGAATCTCTGCAGCAAGCTGGGCCGTAAATGGGTATCCCTCTGGCCTCCAAATTCCGTCTCTAATGATCCGGCTGCATGTTAACCCCCTTCCTGCTTCCCTGTCCAGCTGCCCTCCCAATATCTCGAGTAGGGATCTGGAACCCAACCAAGGATCTAGCCAAAGGTCGGTAGTCGTCCCATCCTTCATGCGCCTGCAGATAGCGGTCTGGAGCACCGGTCTACATCTCAGGATGGCCTTAAACGTGACCGAGAAATTGTTATCTATCCTGCAGGCCCAGAAGTTGGTTCTCCGTAAGTATCTGCTAGCCATCCAGTCCGCCCAGAGCGACCCCCCTTGATGAATTTCAGGCCATCTTCACACAAGCTGCCTTCCTAACCGCATGAAGAGGCCTCAGCCCAACTCCTCCTTCCTCCCGAGGCCGACATAACTGATCCCAGGATATCGCATGAATCCCTCCCCTCCAGATGAAGTTAGCGCAAATAGCCTCCACCTTCCGAATAGTAGCTGTGGGGATCTGAATAGACTGGAGCCAGAACATAGTGATGCCAGCAATGACCGACCGCACCAACTCAATCCGTCCCCCGAATGAAAGCCCCGCCGCTTGCCAGCCCTCCACTCTCCTCTGAGCAAAGTCCACCAAGCTATGACAATCCTGCTCTCGGGCATAGTTGACCGTCAGCGGGACCCCCAGGTATTTCACTGGAAGCTCGCCTCTGTCCACACCTAAAGCGAAGGCTCGCTCCTCCTGAAGTGTACACCGGGAGCTGAAGTAGACTCTGCTCTTCTCCCGGTTTGACTGAAGCCCAGAAAGCCGTCCGAACTCCTCCATAATGTCAGAGAGTGCTCTCATTCCCCTCATAGAAGGCTGGAGCAGCACCAATAAATCATCAGCATAAATCAAATGAGATACAGCAGTACTCACCAACCGGAAGAGGGGAACAATCCTCCCGCTATGCACTGCTAAATCCATCATACACGTGAAGTACTCCATCACCAAGGTAAAGAGATACGGGGAGAGGGGGTCGCCCTGCCTCAGCCCCCTGTTGCTACTGAAGTAGCCATGAGACGTGCCTGGATGAGGACAGAGAAGGTAGGGGAGCAGATGCACTCCCTCACCCTCGCAACCCACCTCTCGTCAAACCCCATGGCAAGTATCAAGTGGCACAGGAAGTCCCGATTGACCATGTCATACGCTTTCCGCAGGTCGAGCTTCACACAAGCCTTCATCCCCCCGGTTTGCTGAACTCCCGCACCATCTCGTGAGCTAGAAGACTGTGCTCCGCAATCGACCGGCCCTTGATGAACGCTGCTTGGTTCTGGGACACTAGACCCTGCATAATTCCCTCCATACGCCTGCACATAAGATGAGTGATAATCTTGTAAAGGAAATTACAGCACGCAATGGGCCGAAAAATCAGCAAGAGAGGTCGCTCCTTCCTTCTTGGGAACCAGAGTCAAGAATGTATGGTTCATCTCCTTCAGGAGCCGGCTCCTCCACAAAGAACTCCTGAACTGCTGCCAGAACAGGTGCCTTAAGCACACCCTAGTGTCGCTTAAAGAACCCAGAAGAGAAGCCATCAGGCCCAGGAGCTTCCACCTCCTCCATCCTCACCGGTGCCAAAAGAAGACTGTTCCCATGTCGGGACACCAGTCTCTTCGTAACCAGGGCCGGGAACGTGCTGGAGTAGTCCGTCTGCTGATATAAGTCAGTGTAGAATCTGACGGCCTCCTCCTGAATCTCCACCGGGTCTCCAACAAGACGACCCTCAGCATTCAGGAGTCTGGGGATGCTGTTCCGGTGCTGACGGGTGCGAATCACATCATAAAAGAATTTGGAGCAGCGGTCTCCATCTTTGAGCCAGGTGCATTTAGCCCTCTGAGCCGCACTGATCTCCTCCTGCAGTCTCATGATGCTAACCTCCTCAATCAGGGTCTTCTCCTTAGCCTGCCAGATCTCCATTCATAATGTCAGATTGGAGTGCTACCTGAGTGTCCCGAAGCTCTTCTTCCTTCTCTGCCAGGGAAGTCCGCGGTCTCGTCTTCACCCACCCCCTGATAGCCCGCTTGAGCTGCTTGAGCTTGTGTACCATGCGGAATTGGGTCCGTGCCCTCCCGGAAGTGCGGCATCTCTCTCATAACAACCTCCTCATACCCTGGTGATAGGTACCAGCTGTTGTTATACCGAAACGGCCTCGCCCTCAAAGTGGGTCTCTCACACAGGCCCACTCGGATAGGAGAATGATCGCTAGTACCCGCTGCCAGACCTTCCACCACCGAGTTCGGGAAGCACCTGAACCACTCGCTATTGCCCAAGGCCCGATCCAACTGACAAGCAATACGATTCTGAGTAACCTTGTTGTGCCAGGTCCAAATATGTCCAGCTCGCTCCAGCCCCCGCATACCTGACATAAGAAGACACCTCTGAAAGTCGTATAAAATCGAGTCCGGAACAGGCCGGCCCCCAACCTTCTCTTGGCGAAGCAACATAGCATTGAAGTCCCCCATGATGAGAAGAGGGAGATGCATGTTGTCCGCCAAACGACCCAAACGCACAATGTCCTCCCAAAGAGCCTCCCGAAGTCTCCGGTCGTTGTGCCCATATACAGCTCCCAGGATGAATCTGAACCCACCTTTATTCTCAAAAGTAACTCCAATGAGTTGCTCGGACTTATGAATCTGGACCCCTACCCAGCTACCTGTGTTCCACCTAACCCAGATCCTTGCCATACCGCAAAGATCTAAGTTATGGATGTGATCCTAGGCTGCCGGAGTCCGACGTGAGAGCATAGCGGCCCCTCGAATTTTCGTCTCCAGCAGAATAGCAATATCACATGCCTCTTTCCTCAGCACCCCTCTGATCTCCCTCCATCGGCCAATGGAACACCCCCCCTAATGTTCCATGCTAGGACCGACATCTAATTAAAAGATGATGGGCCCCCCTGTAACTCCTCTGGATCGACACTCGAGGGATGTGTCTCATCCGTCTGCTCAAGGACTGCATCTACCATGGAGGAAGGGGCAAGATGTGCCTGAATCCTGCTAAGAGTAAGTGTCCAGTCAGGGTTGGGGTCGGTCTGGTCATCCTTCTCCCTCATCTGAGGAATATCCTCCAGTGTGGCCGGGGCGTGTCTCTTCCTGCTGCTGTAAACCATAAGTGCCGTGGAGGCCTCCACCCCCCTCTGACTACTATCCGTCGCACTCATACCCCTGGTCGTCATAGTCCTCTGAGGCCGGAACGGAACCAGCGCACCCTGCATGCTCTCCTGTCTCAGTATCGATCCTGTCTCCTGTCTTCTATCAATCTCCATAACTGTGTCTTCCTCCATGTGTCTCTCTGGTTGTCACGCCCCAGAACCAGAATACTGGAGAGCGAGGGCAGACATAGCCAGCTACGTATAACGGAATGAAATCCACACCGCTATACGGTCACGGCTGTCTAGATATGTGAGGGTTTCACTACAATCCATCAGTCTCTTAAGGTCATAAAATAGCCTATTGTCTCAATCTCAACCAACTAATAATAGTTACAAGATGGCAGACCACCAAATACACAATAATAAGGCGTCCCATACATTATATATTCGGAATGATTATGAAGCTAGTCGTTACAAAATGTGAGGACTAGCAAGAGTTCAGTCATACATGATCAACCCCCGGGGCTTGTCGATCATGATACAGCCCGTAAGCAGACAGTAAATAAGTACAATCGAGCTAACACTTGCTCGTCGGCTAAACGCCTCAAAAGAATAATTTACAATATTACAGTGGGAGAACAAAAGAAACCCACTAGATGCCCTGGTTACGCCTGGTGACCACCATCGGGCTGGAAAGCAGGGAGATCCTTTGGTGCTGCTCCGGTATCTGGCCATACAAAACCAGCTGGGTCAGACCCCAGAAAGAGCAAGTGCCACAAAGGAGGCTTCACTTAAGAACTAAAACCAACAAATCATTAGCATTCAACATGTAAGAAAACAACAAGTAACATAGATTGAGGTTTGTACACTACCAATGCACTTGCCCCAATCAGAGAAAATAATTAAGAGAAGCATCATTGACATAAAAGAACTGGAGAATCGTGCTAAATAAAATATAGCTGGACAATATATGAAGAGAAAACGAAGGTACTATTCCGGAAGCCAGGTTACAATCCTTAAACCAAACAAGGACCGAGATTGTAACCCTTCGCCTGAACAGAACTTAGTCTCTGATCATTTATTGCTAAAGGTGACAATCATTAAGGTGAAAAGGAGAGAGTACAATGATAAAAGTGACAATGAAGAGTGCAATACGCTAGAGTGACAATAGAGTACAATCGTTATAGTAACAATCTGGAGTGACAATCATTATAGTGACAATCTGGAGTGACAATCATTAAGGTGAAAAGGAGAGAGTACAATGATAAAAGTGACAATGAAGAGTGCAATACGCTAGAGTGACAATAGAGTACAATCGTTATAGTAACAATCTAGAGTGACAATCATTATAGTGACAATCTGGAGTGACAATCATTCAATCGTGAAAAGGAGAGAGTACAATGATAAAAGTGACAATGAAGAGTGCAATACGCTAGAGTGACAATAGAGTACAATCGTTATAGTAACAATCTAGAGTGACAATCATTATAGTGACAATCTGGAGTGACAATCATTCAATCATTCTGGTACAATCTTGCAATCAATCACTTCTAGACAATACTATACTGGACTAGACTTCATCCATTCAATCACGGCCAATCATTGCCTACGGCTTTCTACATTAACTAACTAGGGTTATCACAATCCTAGTTACTAGCAAGATGCAATGAGATGCTCCAAGTAGTCACAGGCCCTGCAGCTATCCAGGTTATCCAGGCAATCATTATAGTGACAATTTAGAGAGTTCAATCATTTTAAGTGACAATCAAGAGTGCCCCACATGACAGTGGGCTGGAAATGTGCCCTACTCGTCGGCAGGCTACAAGTCCAAACATTTGCGGCCGGGATAACGGGATCGCCTGTAACTGGGGAACATCTCTTCATGTCTAATGAATTATACTAGTCATTAACCTTAGTCCATTTCAGTAGGTACTCCTGACCGTGGTACTCAGGAGTCCCCTCCTAGACATGATGCAAGACAGGACTGGATTATTTGTACAAGCACAATCGCCCACGGTGTCCAGGTTACTTATACAAGTCATGTCATGTCAGGTAGCCGTCGCAACAGCTATTCGAGATAATCAGGTCAGGTTATCATGCCAAGTGTACTTGTCAGGAGTGCGCCACGACGGGCCACTATCAGGTCATGTCAGGTTATCATGTCAGGAGTGCACCACTACGGGTCACTATCACGTCATGTTCAATTATCAATTCCAAACATATCAAATGAATTCATGATTTTCAAGTTCAGGACAAAAGGCGTAAGGATATAAAATGGACGTAAAAATATACAATAAGGAGTTACAAAACATGGACAATAATGATAAATAATAGTACACAGGGCTATTGGAAAGTCATACAGCTCAGGCATATGCGGCTCAAATAGGAGCCCATGCGGCACAGGAGAGAGGTGAGCATATGCGGCTAGGTTTAATCGGGGTCATGCGGCCCGGACTCAGAAGCCCATGCGGCCCGATCTGGGGGGGGGGGGGGGGGGGTTTCATGCGGCTCGAGGATCAGGGCCTATGCGGCACAGGAGATCAGGGCCTATGCGGCACAGGAGATCAGGGCCTATGCGGCTCGGGGATCCAGACAGTCCTGCGGCTGAGAGGACTCGAGTCCTCATGCGGCAGCAAGTGACTGGTGTCTATGCGGCTAGGAGAGCAATGTCTATGCGGCACAACTGAGTTGAGTCCCATGCGGTCAGGGTAGTAGGACTCATGCGGCTGGACGGACGGAGTCCCATGCGGCTCGCGGAACTAGCGGGCCTTATGCGGCTCGAGAGAGTTCAGAACTTATGCGGCTGGGAATTGAGCGAGTTATACGGCTAAGTGAGTCCGACTCTCATGCGGCTCAAGAACTTCCAGTCATGCGGCTGGATAGAACACTTGCCGCATGAATATTCATGCGGTCAAGTCAAGCACTGTTTATCTTCTCCAAAATTTCATAGAAGAAGAACACCATGAGAGCCAAGTCCTCAAGCTCCATAACTCCATCATCCGGAGCCTAAATCCGAACTTCTATAGGTCAAAATGGGGTAGAACGAAATTCTCTACAACATGGAACCATCAAAACTCAGAAATAACAAGATTAAGTAGATCAAAACCCAAAAAATTCCGAAAATAAAATAAACTTAGATCTACAAGAATCTAGCCATGGAAAGTAAAAATGCCCAGTACTAAAGTGCTTTAGAATGTAGTAAGGAAGAGAATGAAGTAATAAAATTGGAGTTCCTTCATGAAGCAAGATGCACTTGCCTAGCTCTCTCTCTCTTGGTAGGTAAGGAAGTAATGGTGGAGAAGAAGAGTAATGAATAATAATGGAAGAGAGAGAGGGATGGATATTTATGGTGGGAGTGGTGGTAGGTGGGAGTGGTTTGGTTCACATAAAACCCAACCAAGCCAAACCCACTAAACCGAACCAAACCAAGCCAATGCAATGCCATGAGGAACCATGTAATGAAATACTCAATAAACCAAGCTCCATTAATCAGAATTAATCTATGAACGATAAATGACAATTAAACCTCTATGCTAAATATGAAATAAACCATAACTAACTAATCAAGAAAATGAGAAATACAGGTCAGAAATACGAATACGTATAAAATACGTATCACGAATTTCGGGGCACTACATCCTACCCACCTTAAAAGAATTCCGTCCTCGGAATTTAATCAAGAGGCTAGAGATGTCGGGACAGCTATACTATCACAAGCAGTCTATGCTACCAATCAATCATACAATCATACATGCAAGCAAGGAATCAAAGTGCAAGGCATAAGGAAGATATTACACCTCACGAGCCAAACCGATTGGGATAACGTGATCGGATATCATCCTCAAACCCCCACGTTTGACTCTCCCAAGGAGCGATGAACTCAAGCAAACACGAACTAAACTAATAGTCTTGCGCTCGAGGTCTCTCTCTTTGGTCAAACATGGACACGGGCCTATCCTCATACGAAAAGGTTGGTACCAATAACCAGTTTCGAATGATCTAGGATATGGCTCGGGTCCGAGATGTACCGTTGTAATTAGGATACTTGAAATACGTCATGCACCCCGCATAACGACGGTAGAAAAGCAAGATGAGAGGACACATATACCTCTCGGCCGATTCTGAACCTGAGCCTGGGCTAAGGCAAACTGCCGCGGGTTCTGTTGCTGGAAAGTCTGGGCCTGAGTCGGCAATGGCCTCGGGAACGGGAACTGCTGTTGCTGGTGAACTGGAACTGGAGCTGGTACTGGTGCTGGTGCTGGTCCCCTAACCGAGGGACTAGATACTGTCGATGCTGAATCAACTCTGAATGGGCAGGACCCCACCCTATGGTCCGGTGCTCCACACAATAAACACAATCCCAACGCCTTGCGACATTCCGCTACCACATGTCCAGGCTTCCCACAATAAGAACAGCCTACGGCGGAAGACTGTGCTTGCTTCTGTTTCTGCTGAGGGTACGTCGGGGTCGAGTACTGGACCGACGTAACTGAGGTTGCTTGCCTCGGAGTTCCAATAGTCAAAGCCCTAGCTGCCGGGGCTGGTGCTGAAGACTGATTCATTTGATGGTGGGACCGCTTTCGACCTCCGGTCCTGTCCACGATCCTCTGGGAGGTATACTCATGCCTCCTAGCTGCTCGCAACACCGCATCATAGGTCTGATGCTCGAACTGTTCTACTGCCAACAAGATCTCCAAGTGGAGCCCCTGCTGGAACCGCTGGGCCCTATCAAACTCGGTCGCCACCAAGGTGGGAGCAAACCGACTGAGTCGGAAAAACTCGGCCGCATATCCGTCGACCGTCCTCCCCATCTGCTTAAGATTACTGAACCTGGTCTGCAAGTCATATCGAGCCACTGCATCATAATACTTGGTCTGGAACTTTTCGCTGAACACTGCCCAGGAGACAGGTGTTGCCAATCCCACTGCTTGTGCGGCCCACCAACTGCGGGCTAGATCCAATAACTGTAGGCGCACCACAGCCACCTTCTCGTCTTCTGGAATCTTCGCGGCTTCGAGAATCACCTCTATATCCTGTAGCCAAGCATCGGCAGCAATGGCATCCTCACTGCCATCGAAGAAGGGAGGGTTCAGGCGCTTGAAACTGTTGACCGCACTGTTCCCTCGAGGACCACTTCTATTCAGAGCATCTTCCACTGCCTGGTGCAATGCATCACCTCGACGATCTTGGGAAGCTAACAATGATCTGATGAGACCCACCAAAGTGCCATCATCAGGCTCTGCAGGCTGGACTGGCTGAACTGGCGGCTCTCCTCCAGTAGGTATGACTCGGGAGGCTGCTCCTGAGTGCTGGGCCTGATCTTCTGGTTGCTGCTGGTCCACGGGAGGTGATCCGCCTGGCTGATCGGCAGGTCCAGGTTCAATGCCGCTGAAGAAGACGACATGGGAACAATAAGGAAGGACCAGGACAGATCAACGATTACAAGCATGTGATCAGGACAAGAATTTTCAGGAATCAAGAGAATACGAGCAGAGATCAAGGGCGAGTACTGATTGAGACATCTATTCGGTAAACCCTCACACATCTTGATTTATAAGACCTGTATGGGCCACCACTTAAACCATGTCACGCCCCAGAACCAGAATACTGGAGAGCGAGGGCAGACATAGCCAGCTACGTATAACGGAATGAAATCCACACCGCTATACGGTCACGGCTGTCTAGATATGTGAGGGTTTCACTACAATCCATCAGTCTCTTAAGGTCATAAAATAGCCTATTGTCTCAATCTCAACCAACTAATAATAGTTACAAGATGGCAGACCACCAAATACACAATAGTAAGGCGTCCCATACATTATATATTCGGAATGATCATGAAGCTAGTCGTTACAAAATGCGAGGACTAGCAAGAGTTCAGTCATACATGATCAACCCCCGGGGCTTGTCGATCATGATACAGCCCGTAAGCAGACAGTAAATAAGTACAATCGAGCTAACACTTGCTCGTCGGCTAAACGCCTCAAAAGAATAATTTACAATATTACAGTGGGAGAACAAAAGAAACCCACTAGATGCCCTGGTTACGCCTGGTGACCACCATCGGGCTGGAAAGCAGGGAGATCCTTTGGTGCTGCTCCGGTATCTGGCCATACAAAACCAGCTGGGTCAGACCCCAGAAAGAGCAAGTGCCACAAAGGAGGCTTCACTTAAGAACTAAAACCAACAAATCATTAGCATTCAACATGTAAGAAAACAACAAGTAACATAGATTGAGGTTTGTACACTACCAATGCACTTGCCCCAATCAGAGAAAATAATTAAGAGAAGCATCATTGACATAAAAGAACTGGAGAATCGTGCTAAATAAAATATAGCTGGACAATATATGAAGAGAAAACGAAGGTACTATTCCGGAAGCCAGGTTACAATCCTTAAACCAAACAAGGACCGAGATTGTAACCCTTCGCCTGAACAGAACTTAGTCTCTGATCATTTATTGCTAAAGGTGACAATCATTAAGGTGAAAAGGAGAGAGTACAATGATAAAAGTGACAATGAAGAGTGCAATACGCTAGAGTGACAATAGAGTACAATCGTTATAGTAACAATCTGGAGTGACAATCATTATAGTGACAATCTGGAGTGACAATCATTAAGGTGAAAAGGAGAGAGTACAATGATAAAAGTGACAATGAAGAGTGCAATACGCTAGAGTGACAATAGAGTACAATCGTTATAGTAACAATCTAGAGTGACAATCATTATAGTGACAATCTGGAGTGACAATCATTCAATCGTGAAAAGGAGAGAGTACAATGATAAAAGTGACAATGAAGAGTGCAATACGCTAGAGTGACAATAGAGTACAATCGTTATAGTAACAATCTAGAGTGACAATCATTATAGTGACAATCTGGAGTGACAATCATTCAATCATTCTGGTACAATCTTGCAATCAATCACTTCTAGACAATACTATACTGGACTAGACTTCATCCATTCAATCACGGCCAATCATTGCCTACGGCTTTCTACATTAACTAACTAGGGTTATCACAATCCTAGTTACTAGCAAGATGCAATGAGATGCTCCAAGTAGTCACAGGCCCTGCAGCTATCCAGGTTATCCAGGCAATCATTATAGTGACAATTTAGAGAGTTCAATCATTTTAAGTGACAATCAAGAGTGCCCCACATGACAGTGGGCTGGAAATGTGCCCTACTCGTCGGCAGGCTACAAGTCCAAACATTTGCGGCCGGGATAACGGGATCGCCTGTAACTGGGGAACATCTCTTCATGTCTAATGAATTATACTAGTCATTAACCTTAGTCCATTTCAGTAGGTACTCCTGACCGTGGTACTCAGGAGTCCCCTCCTAGACATGATGCAAGACAGGACTGGATTATTTGTACAAGCACAATCGCCCACGGTGTCCAGGTTACTTATACAAGTCATGTCATGTCAGGTAGCCGTCGCAACAGCTATTCGAGATAATCAGGTCAGGTTATCATGCCAAGTGTACTTGTCAGGAGTGCGCCACGACGGGCCACTATCAGGTCATGTCAGGTTATCATGTCAGGAGTGCACCACTACGGGTCACTATCACGTCATGTTCAATTATCAATTCCAAACATATCAAATGAATTCATGATTTTCAAGTTCAGGACAAAAGGCGTAAGGATATAAAATGGACGTAAAAATATACAATAAGGAGTTACAAAACATGGACAATAATGATAAATAATAGTACACAGGGCTATTGGAAAGTCATACAGCTCAGGCATATGCGGCTCAAATAGGAGCCCATGCGGCACAGGAGAGAGGTGAGCATATGCGGCTAGGTTTAATCGGGGTCATGCGGCCCGGACTCAGAAGCCCATGCGGCCCGATCTGGGGGGGGGGGGGGGGTTCATGCGGCTCGAGGATCAGGGCCTATGCGGCACAGGAGATCAGGGCCTATGCGGCACAGGAGATCAGGGCCTATGCGGCTCGGGGATCCAGACAGTCCTGCGGCTGAGAGGACTCGAGTCCTCATGCGGCAGCAAGTGACTGGGGTCTATGCGGCTAGGAGAGCAATGCCTATGCGGCACAACTGAGTTGAGTCCCATGCGGTCAGGGTAGTAGGACTCATGCGGCTGGACGGACGGAGTCCCATGCGGCTCGCGGAACTAGCGGGCCTTATGCGGCTCGAGAGAGTTCAGAACTTATGCGGCTGGGAATTGAGCGAGTTATGCGGCTAAGTGAGTCCGACTCTCATGCGGCTCAAGAACTTCCAGTCATGCGGCTGGATAGAACACTTGCCGCATGAATATTCATGCGGTCAAGTCAAGCACTGTTTATCTTCTCCAAAATTTCATAGAAGAAGAACACCATGAGAGCCAAGTCCTCAAGCTCCATAACTCCATCATCCGGAGCCTAAATCCGAACTTCTATAGGTCAAAATGGGGTAGAACGAAATTCTCTACAACATGGAACCATCAAAACTCAGAAATAACAAGATTAAGTAGATCAAAACCCAAAAAATTCCGAAAATAAAATAAACTTAGATCTACAAGAATCTAGCCATGGAAAGTAAAAATGCCCAGTACTAAAGTGCTTTAGAATGTAGTAAGGAAGAGAATGAAGTAATAAAATTGGAGTTCCTTCATGAAGCAAGATGCACTTGCCTAGCTCTCTCTCTCTTGGTAGGTAAGGAAGTAATGGTGGAGAAGAAGAGTAATGAATAATAATGGAAGAGAGAGAGAGGGATGGATATTTATGGTGGGAGTGGTGGTAGGTGGGAGTGGTTTGGTTCACATAAAACCCAACCAAGCCAAACCCACTAAACCGAACCAAACCAAGCCAATGCAATGCCATGAGGAACCATGTAATGAAATACTCAATAAACCAAGCTCCATTAATCAGAATTAATCTATGAACGATAAATGACAATTAAACCTCTATGCTAAATATGAAATAAACCATAACTAACTAATCAAGAAAATGAGAAATACAGGTCAGAAATACGAATACGTATAAAATACGTATCACGAATTTCGGGGCACTACACTGGTGCTGACTCCTCAGGCAAGTGACTGGGGGCCACCTCCCTCTCGTGTGACTCCGTCTGAACCGTCCCCGGCCGAGATGTCTCTGTCTGGCCCGCCTGTGGCCTGGCGTACTCCTTCCCCTTATAGTTGCACGCACTGGTAATGTGCCCAAAGCACTCGCAATGCGAACACATGGGTGGGACCCAATCATACTCCACAGCCTGCGTCAGAACCTCTCAAGATGGAACCTGATACTCAAGCATGCTCGGAAGCTCCGAGCCTGCCTTGATCTCCACAAAGACTCTGGCGTACATAATTCTGGATCGGAAGGTAGTGGCCTCATCTGCCTTGATCGGCTTCCCCACGAGGCTAGCGAGTCTCATGAGAAGTCGGATGCTCCAATATTGTACAGGGAATTCTGGGAACCGGATCCAGACGGGGATGGCATTCAACACTTCCTTCTCACACCTCAGCGCCGGTGTCCATTCTTTCAAAATAATTAGTCTCCCATCAAACGACCATGGCCCTCCCTGGACAATCCTGGTCACATCCTCCGCCAGCCCAAACTTGACATAGTAAAATCCATTCTCCCGGGAGAAGAATTCATGCTGTCCTTGGGTCTCCAGACCCTCTCCGCATAACCCCTGATTTGGCCAAAGAATGGCTTATTCCCTAACACATAAAGCACTAAGGTGTTCTTCCAGAAATCAGCGACCTTAGCTATTTCCTCTGCGGGGAAGTAGGCCCTGTGTCCTCCGCCAACCGCCATCGGGGTAACATATTCCATAGATATCGGGCTTTTCGACTCCACCGGGGTGCAGACCTCCTTCCATGACCGAGGTCTCTGCTCCACAGAGGGGGTCCTGGTAGGAGGAGTCTCAGCGACCGGACCCTGCCTACCAGTATCGACTACAACACCCTTCCCCTTCTCCGCCGCCGTCGCCTTAGGTCTCCAACCCGGAACAGTTCGCACCATACCTCCCCCACGGCGTCGGATATCCAAAGCACCGTTCATGGGTCTAGTCCCTTGATTTCCTGTCCTCGTCCTTCCCGAGACTTGGGGTTGAGCCCCCCGCCGTCCACCAGTCCGACGTCTAGTCACGGTCTGCCAGCCCGCATCTCCCGAGTTATCTCCTCTGGAACCGAACTCGAAGATGGGGGCTTCTCCGGAATAGCCGCCGCCGCCTCCACCGGTCTCCCCCCCGCGTGAGGGAACCCCATCGCCGCCGCCCGGCCGGGGGCTGCTGCCCCCAGTTCCACCTGACCCCCCCCCCCGGCCTGGGGGGGTCCCGCCGCCGCGCCCCGACACCCCCCCGCCGCCGGGGGTGGCCTCGCCGCTGCCTCCCGACCCCCCCCCCCCCCCCGCCTGGGGGGGTCCCGCTGCCGCGCCCGACGCTGCCTCCCGACCCCCCCCCCCCCCCCCCCCCCCCCACCCGCCTTGGGGGGACCCGCCTCCGCCTTTGCCCTTGCCACCAGCAGGCCGGTCGCCTCCTCCCCCGCCTCCCAGCCGGCGCGGCCCCCTCCCCGCAAGCGGATCGGGGGGTCGGGGGGGAGGAACGGTCGATTTGTTGAGAACCCTAGCGGAGCCGCTGTCGCCCAGTTCGCCCATCTTATTATATATCGTCATTATATATATATATATATATATATATATATATATATATATATATATATATAATTTTTTTTGGAAAAAGGATAAATTTTATTCCAAAATCAACTCATACAATCTTACAATCATCAATAGTCTCCCACCCATTTATGATGCCATAGCAGTTACATCAAATTTTATATTATGAAGAATGCCTATAGGAGGGGTGGTTAGCCCCTCGAAAATGCGTCGATTCCGTTCCCTCCAGACATGCCAGACGGAGGCTGCAAGCCGTAATCTAACAGTCTTGAACCATTCCTGCCCCCTCCCTCTGCGGTCTCGGATCCCGGTGATGATGGCTCCAATCTCTCTGCCTGTGTCACATCCTCCCAACGTTCTGCGGCACTGCTCAATCCAGATATACCAGGACACATCGCACTCAAAGAACAAGTGTCTCATAGATTCATTGTCCACTTCACACAGTATACCCTTCGGGTTGGGGACTTGGATCCCAAAGGAGATGAGTCTGTTCCTCGTCAGCAGTCGACCAAGCAGCAACCGGTAGACACACAACTGCATCTTGAGGGCCAGTCCCTTGCACCAGATGAAGTCGTAATCCGCGCTAATAGGAGATGTACGTCGCACAAGGTTGTAGCAGCTATTGAAACGGAACTCCCAAGTGCCTCCAGTAGCTCCCGACGGATCCCAGGTCCAACTATATATATATATATATATATATATATATATATTTGAAATGGTAATTTATTAAATAATTAACAAGATACAAAGTAGTGTTGGGACTTGTGCTGTTCAACACCCAACAACACTACATCAACACACAACACCGTCCTAAATCCCTAGTAGATTTACAAAAACCCTTGGTAAAGCAGGTACTAATCCTGAGGCTCGGACTACTGCACAACTTCTTCCTCCGAGCTCTCCGCCTTGAAGTTTCATCTTCCTCCTCATGGAGGAGTTTGAAGCCATTTCTCGTTCTCTCTGGTCACCTGAAGCTCATCCCTATCGGTTCTTTCCATATTCGCTTCTGATTCCACGACTTCATTTGTAGGAGACACTGTGCAACTTTCAGCAGAATTCCAATCTTTGTAGGTGGGTGGAACCTCAACCCTTGAAGGAAGCTCCTCTCCCATTCCGTCTTCTTTTCTGATGAGAAATTGTCGTGCACTATGGCTAGAGGAGGTCTCAATGATGACCCTTGTTGGAGTAGGCATCTCTCTCTAACCGGACGAACATGCACCGAGCTTGCTAGTCCTATCTGCCCTCTTACACCCTACCCATGTTTGGCAAGTGCATAAGGTGAGTGGAGTCAGAGGAGGCGTCGACTTCGGTCTCGATTCACCCATGCGGAAGCCTCATCGTGACAACCAAGGGAGTTCTTGGCATGTGGTAATCTCCACCAGGACACGAACAAAAGCCAGTTGCTTGCGGTGAGCTGTGACAACATCCATTTGAACCGGGACGTCGATGGCGTTGGATATCTTCTGGATAGAAGGCTCATTCCAGAGCTGGTGACAACTTCGGAAGTTGCACCCAGACAGGAATAGAGGCTATGAGATGTCGTTCAATGGAGATCAACGGATCCTACCGCTTGGTGATGAAGAGCATATTGTCAAACATCTACAGACTGCCTTGCATCACATTCTCGAGATCTACGTAAAAGAAGACGTTCTCGTGAGAAAATACTTCCACACTACCCACTAGAGACCAGACCCGACGAACAAATGCTGAGATGGTTCGGATACGACAACCGCTACCCAATCATGTACAAGACCGTAATGGACTTCCACTTTGCTGGTGGAAAATCAATGTCCGCAGCGGAGATATCCGATGTACGGACTCCATCGTCCACCATCGGTGGTTCCCGTAATGGAACCGCAAATCAACAACATTCAAGGAAGTAGAATAGATACTTGCCCACAAGATGGGGTTGGCTTTAGAGAATATATGAGCGATCAACTTTATAGAAGGAGGATGAGGCACCTCCTTACCCCTCTCTATGCTATCCGATAGACCTTGAGTCTTGCCCATCCCTCCACGAGTTGGGGTGACCTGTGACCCCATACCTATGCGATGGCCACCTCGTCGAGAGCCTTCAAGGAGAGCACGGTGATAACTAGTGTATATATATATATATATATATATATATATATATATATATATATATATATATTTTTTTTTTTTTGGAAAAAAAGTGAATTTTATTCCAAATGAAAAGCCATAATCATACAACATACAGTCAGAGTGGGACTCCCACTCATCGCTCATCAATTCTCCATAGCATTTACATCAAACTCGATGTTATGGAGAATGCCAACTGGAGGAGTGACCAGCCCCTCAAAAATTCGACGGTTTCGCTCCCGCCATACATGCCAAACCGAAGCAGCCAGACGAACTCTGGCTGTTCGGAACCAGTCCTGCCCCCTACCCCTGCTATCTGGATCACCGTGATGATGTCCCCAATACATTTTCCGGAGGCGCACACTCCCAATACACGGCTCTGCTCCGCCCAGATCTGCCATGCCAGAGTGCACTCAAAGAAGATATGCTTTATAGATTCAGGCTCCAAATCGCAGAGCACACACTTGGGATCCGGAACCGGTACTGCAAACGAACTCAGGCGATCTCTAGTCAAGAGGCGGTCCAGTAGCAGCTTGTAAACACACAACTGCATCTTCCTGGCCAGACCCTTGAACCAAACGAACTTGTAATCAGGACTCAGCGGGAAGGCTCGCCGGATGAGGTTATAGCAGCTACGGAATTGGAACTCCCCAGTCCCTGTAGAAGCTCCAGTCGTCTTCCAAATCCACCGATCCGCAGGCAAAGACGGATCAATGACAGTAGACAAAATGCTTCCACCCAGCTCCTCAGTGAATCGATAAGAGTCCGGCCTCCACTCCCCATTACGTATGATGCGACTGCACGTCATACCACGCCTGTCCTCCTGATGAGTCGGGACTCCTCTGATGTCCAACAGCGAACGTCGATCTATCCAAGGATCATGCCAGAGGTCCGTACTCGACCCGTCCCTCATGACCCTCCGAATGGTAGACTTGAGCACCCCCCTGTGTCGCAGGACAGTCTTGAACGTGACTGAATGGTTGTTGTCAGTAGGACACGTCCAAAAATTGTCCTGCTTCACGTATCTGCTGTGCATCCAGTCCGCCCAGAGAGATCCCCCGCTGATGAATCTCCAGGCCAGCTTAAGCGCAGAAGCCTCTCTAACCTCCAGCAATGGTCTAAGCCCCACTCCTCCCTCCTTCCTGGGACGACAGAGCTGGTCCCAGGAGATCGCATGCATACCTCCCCTCCAAATGAAATCGGCACATAGCCGCTCCATCCGTCGGATAGTGGCCACAGGTAGGAGGATGGACTGCAGCCAAAAATGGGCCACAGCCGATATCACCGATCTGACCAGCTCAATGCGACCGCCAAAGGAAAGACCTGCTGCTTGTCACCCTTCTACTCTCCTCTGGACATACTCTACCAGATTATGGCAGTCCTGATCCCGCGCATAGTTGACAGTAAGAGGCACTCCTAAGTAGCGCACCGGAAGATCACTCCTCGCGATACCCAACACATCAGCCCGCTCCTCCTTCCGGATACACAGGGAGCTGAAGTAGATCCTACTCTTATCCCTGTTCATCTGGAGACCCGAAACGGACTTCAAATCTTCCATAATAGTCGCAAGCGTCAGCAACCCCTCCGTCGAAGGCTGGATGAAAACTAGCAGATCATCCGCATATATAAGATGAGTAACTGGGGGGTCCATCCTCCGAAACAGAGGAACCAACCGTCCACGGTGCACTGCCAGATCTATCAAACAAGTAAAGTATTCCATAACAAGCGTGAACAGGTAAGGGGACAGTGGGTCACCTTGCCGAAGCCTACGGTTGCTCTGGAAGTACCCATACGGAACACCCTGGATGAGAACATAAAAAGTAGGGGATGTAATGCACTCCCGCATCAACGCGACCCATGGTTTCAATTGGGAGACCAAGGGTTTCAATTCACTCCCGAATCAACTGGTCAGGTCTAAGGTCTAAGGTCTTTGGATATATAATAGGGGATGTAATGCACTCCTGAATCAACTGGTCAGGTCTATGGTCTTTGGATATATAAGAAATTGGGAGACCAAGGGTTTCAATTCTTCTGGAAATGATGTACGCTTAAATATTAAAGGAGATAAGCCGAAAAATTCATGTAGCAACTGATTAAGAGTCGGACCTGGAGGAGTGATGTATCCGGCTATGAAGATCGTGGTACTAACAGTCAAGTCTGAGCAAAGTGTGCAATAGAGATTAGTTGGAGCAATGGATTGAGGAATTATACAACAAATGCAAGAAGCGATGAGTCACATGCAAATAACTAGACTTAGACACGGTTTGGGGAGATATGTAACAAAAGACCTGTGCTTAAACCGGATATTAGATGTACCTACTATTTCAAAAATAATAATATATGTATGCATATGTAAGAGTGTTTTTATGAATGTTTTATGTTTTCCTCTTTGTTGTAGTTGGACCTGCCGAATCATATTCTTTCACCTGTCCAACTGAGGTCCACGTCTAGAGTTCCCTTGTGGGTGCACCAGGCTGGTCTTAAACCATATGGTACATGACTAAATTTCTAACAATATTTGTCCTAACCCAAGTGGTTATTGGGCATAAGATGAGATCTTGGAGATCTCTTCTCTCATCTCCTATATGAAGGAGAAGGATCCTAAATGAGTACAAGTGATACAAACTACTCTAACTTAATGTTCCATCCCCTCATAGAAGTTCTCTGCTAAATGCTAATGTTGTTGTTCTCTTCCACCATTGAAGATGTTTGGTGGAGTATATTATGCATGAGCAGATCATTGATAAGTCATGGTCACCGTTGAAACCGAGTCTGGTGGAGTATATCATGCACGAGCTGATGGTGGACAAGTATCAATTTACCCTTAGGAAAGCTCTTGTTCAAGAGGAAGTGACCCTATTGCAAAGAGTTAAGTGTTCCTAGCTCACATAAGGATATTCACCTTCCTCGTTCTTCTATGCTAGAATAAAAGGCAAGGCAGACTAGGCATGACTGATCTCTTCAATCAAAGAGGAGAGAAGTTAGGGGAGGCTGATCTAACAAAGAGAGAAGCAATAGAGTAATTCACTCAGCTCTACAATAGGGAAGACACATTCATGCTACCCTGTGGTAATAGCTCTACAATAGTGACGACATGTTTAGATGCCATCCTATGGTAATCACGAAGAGAAATTATCGATAAAACAGGCAATAAGGCAATAAATATTTATTGAGGCAGATTCAGATGGAAGTAGTGGAAAGACTGGTTAAAGAAAGTTATGACACAAAAGCAACAAGACCAGATGCTGTAAAATTCCATTAGGAGATGATAAAGGAAAGAGGTGAGCTAAGCAATAAAAGAAATCTTCAAAACAAGTAAATTCCCTAGGCAACTTGATCATACTTTTGTTACACTGGTGCCTAAGATTGAGGTAGCAAAGACGATGCAAGATTAACCTAGTGTGTGCTGCAATTTTGTCTACATACTCATTATTAAGATGCTGTGTAAAAGAATGGAGGATATTATTTCTGGACTTATTTCTTATATTCATACAACTTTTATCAAGGGAAGAAGCATAGCAGAGAACTGCTCACTAGCCCATGAGTTAGTAAGGTTATTCAAGAAGCCATGTTCAGATATGTCTTGCGTCAATATTGATTTACAGAAGGCCAATGATACCAGTTAATAGGAGTTTCTTGTGCCATCTGGTTCATTGTTTTGAAATTTCTTTCTCATTGGATAAAGCTCATCAAGGAATGCATCGATTTTCCTACTTTTTATATTTTGGTGAATGGGGAACCAACTGGATTCATAAGTAGCAGTAGGGGATTAAGGCAAGGGGATCTTTTATCCTCCTACACATTCACCCTAGTTATGGATTATCCATCTGTGGTAGTTACTATGGGAGAAGAGAAAGGGGGATATTAGCTCACTTTATCACGACATCTACCCCACTGTACCACATCTTATGTATGGTGATGATCTCCTTATATTTATGAAGTCATATATATAAAAAGAATTTCACCAAGTTGAACAATATTGTACGGAATTCTCACATCACTCGGTACTTGCTATTAATAGAGGCAAGAGTAAAGTTTTCTTCAATGTATCATGCATGAAGAGAAGCACACTTCTTCCGATACTAGATCTTCAAGAAGGATATCTGCCAAACTACTTAGGTTTGCCACTCTCTGTAAACTAACTTGCCATACTGCCACTCTTTAATTGAATTTTACAGGAGTTTAGAAGGATGCAGAGGCAACTACTCTCCTTCACATGAAGGATCGAACTGGTGAAGAGTTATTTTTTTGCTTTTTCTAGAAGGATGAGAAACATACTGTAAGTTGGAATATAATTTCTAAGAGAGAAGGAGCAGGAGGCCTAGGATTTAAGAGGTTAAGGAGTATGCTAGGAAGCTGCTATTGAAATTTGTTACAGATACATCACTCTGGGTAGATGGATGTGAGAGAGATACTTAAAGGGATGAAACTTCTGGGATGTAGCTGAGGATAATAATGTCTAGGTTACTTTCAAGAACATACTCGGGAAGAGATCACTTCTTCTATCACCGATAAGGAGGAATATTGCTACTACTAGACAACATACTCGTATCTGGTTTCATCTTTAGCTGCCTAATTGTAGTAGGACGGGCTGGAATGCACTCATAACTATGCGGGTAATACCCAAGTTAGTGAGGTAGTTGAAAATGGAGGATGGAGAACATATAGGCTAGAGATAACAAGGAAATTCAATTAAGAAATCATGACCATCAAAATATAACATGAAGGCGACCAAGATCAATGCCACTGGTTAGCAACTCAACAGGCAACTTCACTCTCAAATCCGCTATTCAGTTAATCAGGAGACATTACACAAATCACAAATGTTCTTTGGCATAGGGTGTTTTGGTACATGGTAACTCCCTTAAGATGACTGTCTGCCTTTATGAAGCTATTCTCAATAGATTACCACCAAGGGCAGGTTGACTGGTTGAGGACTGCAGATAGACACATCACTTTTTTCTAAGATTCAATGTGAGACTATTCAACACTTACCCTTTAAATGCCCTTACACTGCATATCTTCAGAAACATAGCAAGCTGAGTTGAAAAGTAAAAGGGGTTTCTTCCTGAAGGAGGTCAGAGAGATGATATGGCATAACAAGAAGTCAAAAATATCTATTCTTATAAAGATTTCTCTGGCATTGACAATATGCCATATGGAAGGAGAGAAATAAAACAATCTTCCAGATGGAGGAGATCCATAAAGTGATATTTCTAAGAGAATCCAGGAAGATGTTTCTATTATTTTGTCTAAAATGAATGTTAAGGTTCAAGATACTATTAGAACTTAGAAGTAGGGAAATATTGCCCAATAGGGTCATCTCCCTAATTAATGGTACTTAACCTTCCCAATTGTCAATTAGTTTAAAACTTGCATAAAATTTTGTTAATAGAATGTATGCCTTACAAAGTTGGTCGCTTTTTCTCTCTTTTTTTTGATCTTTGGTGATGAATTTTATTCCATAATCAGTATTAACTTTACCAAGGTATGTAGCTTTGACAAATTGCCACCAGGGGGTGGCGCAATGGCTGGGGATGGTGAGGGCACTGGGCAGGTCCTGGGTTCGTGCCCAAGTCTCTAAACAAAAGTAGTTTTTGACAAAGTAAAATATCGTAGTTGAAACCTAGCACCATATTTTTTGTTTAGCACGTGTTGTAGAATTTTGTTTGCCATGGTGATATAAGTTCTACATTTCAGTTTGCTTCTGTTATGTCATCTACTTGTCCATTTTTGAGCTCTAACTGAAGATTCTAAGCTTATGCAGTGTGGATGAAACGTCCACCAAAAAGCCTGAAGCAAAAGATACAATTCCAAGGAAGGAAAAATACATCCAGTTAAAGGTATTTTATCTTTGACTTCCTATCAGACTTTCGTGTATCTTTTCTTTTCCATACAATCTGGTAGATATTTGATTTGAAGTTCAGAATCCTACATGTTATCATCATCATCATGATGCAAGCCTTCTCCCATCAAAATGGGGTCGCCTATGAAGCATAAGAAAGCTCCATGAAGGATATGGTTAGTTTTTATGACCGACGTTGACCTGATGTCAATCCTGAATGTTGGTGCCAAATTCCTAGCCAAGACAGCTATGAGCATGAGAGGGTCATGCCATAAAACCTAGGGAGGCAGTTGGCAGGTAGGTAGAGATACCTTTCAGATATGCAGTTTAAGCTCATGCTGCCAAGTAGCACCCAATAAGTTCTCTTAGACTATAAAGGCCTAGATGAAGAGGTAAGATGGTGCAATTTGTTGAAGGAATTGCATTCAATCTCTATGACACATTAAGCCAACGAGTGAAAAGGAATTTTAATTCCAAAATATTCGACATAATAAGTGATAATTTTTGTGTATCTAAACATTATGCCCTTTATTGTGAAAACTGTTGCCTTCTTCATACTACAACCTCAAAGAACTCTTTACAGTTCTTACATAGAATTGACAGACACTTGCATGAATCTTAACCATATGAATGGAGTTGTTATTTTCCTTAAAATGTGGTTTTTGCATGACTTTATCATCCTACCCTTTTGCCTCTTGTGAAATTATTTTGCATAACATTGATTTATATGATTATATTTAACATGTTGGGCTGTTATGCAGGCAAGATATTAATGTTTTGGATCTAAATTTGGAGTAATAGTGCCAAGATATTTTATATATTGTAACAATTTGGCCCAAGTGAAGGTTAATGTTTTGAATTAGATAATGTTAAACCATACTTTTTGTTACACTTATTGAATTAGATCATCAATTGATTCAAAAGGCTTTGATTTGAGTTCTTTAAGGAATGTATAAATGTCAACCAATGAAATTTAAATTACTCCTGCCCTATAATGATGTAATGTAATATTATATTAGTCTATAATTTGGCATAATCTAGTTTAAGATTTTTTTTTTTGGTAATTGAGCCGACATTGTCTCATTGAATTATTATTTACTCCAGACAAGTTATATTGAATCTAAAAAAAAATGGTATCTTGAAATTCCCTTTGATCTTCCTTTGTTCCCAACAAATTTAGATGGATCACGAACTTCAATGTCAACAAGCCGTGGTACATTTGGGACATAGTATAGGTAGAATTAATCCGAATTAAGATTGTATTTTATAGTCTATATCTTTCTTTTGATTTTTTTTTTTTTTTTTTTTTTGCAAGCATGTTTAACACCATTGCATCAAATAATAAGGGGATCGAGTTCACATTTTTTATGAGTTTATTGATTTTCAATTTAATTGGCCAACACAAGATATGCTATTGTTACCCAAAACAAAAACACCTTGCATAGAGGTAGCCATTTGATACCTCATATTTATTCTCCATCGGCTCAATGAATAACATTTCTGATAATTGATATCTTTTTTTATCTTAGTGCGAATACTATGTTTAAACAATTTACCTGTTTTCTCATTTTCTGCTGAAGCACGTAGTACCTCTAAATCATCAGTTGTTTCGTTGTATACAACTTTTCACACTTTTTGCATCTTTGCTTAAGCCGACAATATATACTTTTTAGTAGACCGCACTTACTCAATCTTCTCAGTAAACAACTTGAGCTATTTTCAATAATATGGCAAAGCTTTTCATGTATAGATTTTTTTTCCACCATGTGCTTCAATTTATAGCAATGAAATGGTAATTGGCTAAGAGTTAATGGTCATAAAGTCTTCTCCATCTTCTATCACACACCATTGACAAATTCATTATCATATTGCCTCACGAACTCATCCAGATTCATTTCGTGCATGTTATCCTGAAAAATGTTAATGCTACTTTGCTAAGTTATTTCATGTTGGCAAGGAATATGTGGATAGATGTGAGCCTAACAATGTTGTTGTTTGTATGATTTGGATAGCCAATCTTTTCATCTAATTTGTACTTGCATTTTTATTCATCGTTGCTCAAATTCATCTTGACTATCACTCTCCATCCATACTTCAAAAACTACTCATCATGGATCTTTTGCACACTCATTGAATATGCTTAATGTTATGCTTCCAAGATGCCATGAACAAAATGTATGACAGGTATTTGGTAAGTATATATTAATTGCTCTAGGAATGTTTTTGTCTTGATTATGGTTACTTGAACGTTGAACGCTGCAGAACGAATTGTGAAAACATGGAATGAGACGGTCATATCAAGTGTTTAGAATCCAAATCCATATTTTCTGTTGAGGAAAATGGTATCATGTTTCCTCTATATGCTGCATCATAAAATGCATCACATTTTCACCTAATTGTTATATAAATCCTATGACTAACATAACAATTTTTTGCCGAAATTAGAAGAATATGAAGATATTCTACCTCAAGGAAAGATGCGAACTAAGTTGCAATGCTAGATACACACCGGATCTAAACTAAGCTTGGACTTGTACAAACAAAGAGAGATACATATAATGGAGTTGTGCATGGAGGAGCTAGAGCCTGAACCGACTCAGAGGCCCATTGGCTGGATATGATGTTGAACCCACATTGTTAGTGGTCAAGAATGCTGTGGCCACAACATATATCGATACCAGGGAAAAGGAAACCTCTGAGGCTATTGGGCGACAACACAAAAGGGATCCATATCCAATTGAGGTGGAAGATGCATTGGCATGATTGAAGGTGTACCATTAATGCATCTAGTTGAAGTGGTCTTGCTGGAACTTGGGATGGGACTAAAAATCGTTTTACATTGCGAAATTTGATAGTTGACTTCATTGTTTGTCGAATCTGACGGTTCAGTAGCCATGGTTGGATCTGCAGTCCACTAGCTCCTCAGAATATGCAGAGAGAACAAGAGAAAGAAGAGGATGAGGGAAAGAAAGAGAGGATGGCGAGTCTCAACCTCTGGACCTTGTCTTTGATTGTTATACCCAAACTTCAATGCTTCTGCATATTTCTAAGAGGTCCAAAGCCTCAGCTCATATCACAGACCCAATTTTTTCGGAATCGCCATAAAACCCACAAAGTTCCATACAAACACAATATAAACAATGCTTTATGTAATATATAGACTTCAAGCTCAGGATGCTGAAGCATCAGAGGAGGAAGGACAAGCGCACTATTTCTAACCTGCATGGGGCAAATTGCTGGCGTCTGCAAACGCACAAAAGGCCAATACTAAGAAGGTGCCACCTATGACTCAGCACTTCAATAGAAGAAGCTGAGGGACCCTATTACCCAACCTAATTATCATGAAGATCATTGTGTGGAATGTAAGAGGGTTTAATTCCATTATTAGATTGGGGGATGTAAAAGATTGCTCAGAGATAACAAGTAATAACATTATATTCTTTGGGTTGTAAAAACCAAAATGAAGAAGCAGAAAGAGGAGATATATAAAGCTAAGTTGTCTAGTAAGTGGAAACGTGTTTGCTTACACAACTAATGATAAATGTCGGATATGGATTGGTTGGGATACCGCTCAATAGGATCTTATGTACTTCACAGCACAGATCAATGTCTATCTGTTATACCTAAGAATCAAGGGGGTCTTAACATGACTGTCTCAGTAGTCTATTGCTCTAAGATTCATACAGATAGAAGATTATGGAATGAATTGGAAACTATTGCTTCAGTGATTAATCTTCCTTTGTTGGTACTTGGGGACTTTATTGCATCATATATAACTCTGAGAAATTTGGAGGTAATCAAGTTGTAGAGATGATCTTGGAGGAGTTTATAGTTGTTTGTTGAATGCTAGACTGAAAGAGCTAGATTCACAGGGTAATACATGTCATGGTCTAATAAGTCTACTGGTAACAGGATCCTATGTAAACTAGATAGATGCTTTGGTAATATACACTGAATGCATCACCTTCTAGTTGTATATGCTCACTACCTTAGCTCTGCATCTAGTGATCATAGTCCAATACTTGTGGATTTATTGGAATTTGACAGGAGGCCTAGATGTTTTCCTTTCAGATTATGCTAATCATTAACATTTGATGGAAGGGTATAAAGAGTGTGCTGATACAACTATGAATGTTGGGTTAAGTGGATCCTTTATGTATAGGCTGGTGACAATTCTTAAAAGCATCAAATTATCCATCAAAGACTGGAGGCAGAGGCAACCTCCTTCAATTAGATGCAGCAAATAAGCTCTTTCTGCTATTCAGTCAAGTTGCAGGAGGATCCTCTCAACCCTGAGCTTATCGATTAGGAGGAGAAAGCTTTCAAGAATTATTATGCGGGTTATTTACACTAACTATCCCTAAGTTTTGGGTTTATAACACGGGGTACTCCTACTTTTAAACTAATTACACGGACCGCCCCTCCCTTTAGAAAAATAAAATAAAAATAGGGGTAGTTAGTGTTATAACTTTTTACTTTTATCTTAAAGTAGGGGTATCCCATGTAATAATCATAAAACATGGGGATGGTTAGTTAATTAGTTTAAAAGTAGGTGACGCAGCGTGATAGCGGAACGGGCTTACCTTCGTGCTTTGCAATGGCCAAGTTGATCGGTGATGACGATAACTGGAACACCGTTGCTTGGTGAGGGCGAAGCGGTGCCGCAAAAACTTCGACGGATGGCATTGTGAGGGGTCCGCACGAAGGTTACTTGAAAACCTCAAGCGAGGGACTTTCGAATCCATGGAACAGTCAAGTCCACGACCAAGAAAAGAAGAGAACAAATCTCAAACTTAAAGAAGAATTTTATTGATTAAACGTTGTTTCTCAATTGCATACAGAAGGTGCCTATTTATAGGACTTTTATGACAACCTAATCCTACTCAAATAAAGATAAAACATATCCTAATAAAGATAAAACCTATCCTAATAAAAGATATAGTCAAAATAAGAGTCCTAAAAGAAATATGATTCTTATCAACTCTTAAAAAAAAATAAAGCAAAAGAAAAAGAATCCTAAAAGGATTCGGAGTTGGAATCCACGCTATATGAGTCTCCCCTGCTTCAAAAGAACTCGTCCCCGAGTTCTTCTCAGAATAGAGCGGTTCGCCAGGTGAAAAATATTCGTAAAGATCAGAGATATTGATGGTTGGGGAGATCTGTGTGTCTTCATTCTGAAGTTGCAGATGAATCGTCGGTAGAAGTTGGCGAGAACATAGAAGCTTTGAACTTTAGTCATTGTCTTTGGTGTAAACCAGTCGCGGTTTGCTCGAATATTCTCTGTATAAATACTGTGGCCATCGACGTTAGTCACAAATCCCAAGAAGATGAGTTTGTTAGTAAGCATGCTACACTTCTTAATTTGAACAAGGTTGAGAACTTCTCTGAGGTGCTCCAGATAATTAGCTTGACTCTTGCTATAAATCAGGATATCATCAAAGTAGGTCTATGAACTTTCTTGTTAATAACTTCAAAACATGATTCTTGATGCGCATAAAGATTTTTGATGCATTCTAAAGTCCGAAGGACATAAAGAGCCATTCATATAGTCTTTCTCGGGTTTTGAAAATAGTCTTCCACTCACCATCAGGTCGAATCTCGATTTGATGGTATCCGCTCTTCAAAACGATCTTTGAGAAAATTGTAGAGCTTGAAGTTGTCTGAAGAAAACACATATATGCAGGATTTTTTGCAGCACCTAGAAAATCCAGGAACTGACGATCGAACTTAGATGATGTGTCTGGCGGATCACTCCGAGGTTTGTGATGAGGAGGTCTGCCATCGTTATTGGAAGCTTTAGATATTGGTGAATTCTTCAATGCTCCGTCGAAGGAGAAAGTCTTTTCTTGAGGTGTTGGAGGTTTTAGCTCAGCATCTGCAATGTGTGCATCCGACTTTGATACGATCTTCTCAATCTCGTCGTCTTCATAGTCAACAACGACCACTGGTGCTCTGAGTGGATAACTGTTGTGAACACACTCGAGTCCCTTTTGTCGATGGCTGGTAGTAGAACGAGCATTTGTGCCTCGTCTCTGTGTGTGGTATCCCCGTGAAATCAATTGTAGCATTATATTGGATACCAAGAAAATCCAGTACTTTGTCCAATTTGTCAGACAAGGCATCTAATTTGTTTGACAAGATGTCAACGTTGTCTGATAGAGCATCAAATTTCTTGCGCGTGATGGATTTCGCCATTGTTGTTTTGAAAAAAAGAAAATTTTCAAAGGTTCCCAAAAATTTGGAATCCTCAAACTGTAGGGCTCTGATACTACTTGACGCAGCGTGATAGCGGAACGGGCTTACCTTCGTGCTTGGCAATGGCCAAGTCGATCGGTGATGACGATAACTGGACCACCAATGCTTGGTAAGAGCGAACCGGTGCCGCAAAAAACTTCGACGGATGGCCTTGTGAGGGGTCCGTACGAAGGTTGCTTGAAAACCTCAAGCGAGGGACTTCCGAATCCACGGATGTCACGCCCCGCTCCCGTAGGAGCGATCGTCCTCGCTAAGGCGTGATGCCGCACGAGCCTAGATTGCGCTCGTGCAAGGCAGTTCCATAACGGCCGATTACATCGGCGGCGACGGGGTCGTCGCCCAGAAGTCCCAAGCAGAAACATTGAATACATTGCAGTGGAATTTAAAGAAGAACACATGAACACAAGTCATTCAAAAGAAGCTCTTTTATTGATATTGAACACAAGATTACATTTGTGGGCGCAAGGCCAAATTACAAGTCTCTCGTGCTCACTTTTCTCTCGATTACAAAGTCGCTCTCTGCTCTCTCTCTTGATTACAATGCTTGAGTCAGCGGAAGCTTTGGAAGGCGATGTCCATACATTATGCCCTGTATAAGTCTTCAGATCACGCGACCGCACGCTTCGACTCGCCAAGGAACTCCGTGCCTCGACGCATCCAAGCGAGCTCCGCGCCACGAGCTTCTACCTGTGCCTGCACATGAAATTCTGTGTGGGTGTCAGTACCACTGTACTGGTGGAGTGAGCTTCTCGCCCACCCATACATAACCGACACGTTCATTTACTTTGTGCAGCTTAAACCCTTTCGATTGTCTTTCTAGTCTTGTCTTAGGATCAGTTTTAAGACTTGACGTCTAGCCAACTCGATGTGCAACGACAGGGTCGTGCTACAATACCGACGTGTGTTCCGATCGAGGCAATGCCTTATCGCCTAGGTACTCGGGACGGCAAGGACGTGCCACATTCTACTCGCAACTTAGACATATTCAAGACAATGCTATGCCGAAGAGCAACTTACGCAAACTCGGCCGTGCCAGGACCTTTGTTTAAACTCAAACGCCTCTAGACCAATCCTCGTGCCAGCAATTCAAGTGCCAAGGATGACAACGGGACGACTCGTGCAGGCCGTGCCTCTAGACCTTGCTTAGACTTGTTCGTGCTTCAAGATTGAGGCCGCGCCTCGCAAGTTATCAAGACTTATCATGCTACCGCCTTGCGGCCTTCCTGCTAGACCTATTTGCTAACTTAGACAAGATTTGTGGACCATAGTATCACTTCCAAGAACATCTTGACGCCATCTATCGTGCCAAGCACGGTGCCTATGCTGCAGCCCAGTCTTAGGCCCAGACCTTGTGTTACCGACTAGACCTGCATTCAAGCTCTAGACTCAATCCAAAGGCATACACGCGGTGTGCCGCTATTGCCGACACATCTACATGAGTGGTCACTAGCAATTTCAAGCTATCTTGGACTGGCTCGTGGGATATCGGTCACGTCCCTACACGGGTAGCTAGTCCGGAGGCGCCAAAGTCTCCCATGCGGTTATCCAGCATCCTACTTTGAGCCACACTCGCTTCTCCCGGGCCGAATGATCCCAGCGCCCCGGTGATCACTCGAGAAGACTACACCTTGTCGACAAGTTGCCCAATGACCATGCATACTCGATCTATCCAGTCTATCCAGTCCTTTCTTAACATGACCATGCATTCCTTCTTTCTATCAAGACTTAACGAGACTCCCAAGCCGGAGGAACGATCTCGTGTGCGGGACATATCATGACTTAACGAGACTCCCAAGTAGCGGGATCGATCACGGCGACAACAAGTCGCGTGGACTTCCTTTGTTCGTGGCAAGCATTTCACTAAATCGACCGTAGCTCGTGCCTTAGACAGACCTGGTTCTATAGGCGACGCTAATGCTCAAGTCATATACTTATACAACGAGCCTTGTTCTCAAGGAACTACGCAACTTGACAACCGCAGATAGAGCGGGACAGTGCTAGAACTGGCTTCGATAGCCCAGCTCAACTCTTATCTAACTTATTCGGGCAACGACTCGACGAGCGAAGGCTACGCCGAGCTCCGCATCGAGGGAACGTGCTAGGCACGAGGTCGACTTGGACAACCAACTTTTCGGGTGCCTAGACTTAAGCCAACGAGCCGTGTGAGACGACTTAACTTGCGGGATGTGCGAAGGCTATGCCAAGCCTTGCGGGACAGGACCGTTCATGCTTTATCAAGCATTCATGTGGACGACGCCTATGACTTAGGCTAATTCTAGTGTTGGGACAAACGACGGGACCGTGCATGCTTTTCAAGCATTCACGCAGGCGACGCCTATTACTTAGGCTATTTCAAGTGTTGGGGCAACTTAACAACTTAAGCCAACGTCCTTCCCCCAAGCCACGGGAACAAAGGATCGTGTGTCATTTGAAAGCACGCTGAGCCGACTTCTATGCAGACCGTGGGACCATTTTCCAGGTTCTAAGACATTCCGACGGGACGGGATTATTCCCTTAGCTATGTTGGTGCGTAGCTTTTATATTAGCCTACTTGTGCAAGTTGAAAACATGCGCATTATTAAGTGAAGGCTACGATGAGGCAAGTTCACCGAAACTACCCCACCTGTGCGAGGAGTCGCCTCGGACGAGCGAGCCTTCGAGCAGCCGTTGCAAGGCTGAGTTCCAACGCCGTCGGCGTTTCGATACCTCCGATTGACTTTGAGGGACGGGGCACTACAACATACACCACTCAGAACAAGTCTCGTCCTCGAGACTTTCCTGGAGGCAAGCCATCCTACCATTTCTAGGGCCAAGACTAATCGTGCCCAGACGCGGGACTATCGCACACACTTCGCCTACGCGTTTCTTCGATTCCGAGCCACGCTCGCACTATTATCAATCCTTTCGTTAACATGATTTCAAGATCTCGACACACTCCCATCTTTCAAGTCTTGCTTGAACTCATTGTATCACTTGGCTGGATCGTGCACGTATTCCAGGCGTCCCCAAAATACATGCATTCAGCCAGGCCGCATGATAGAGAATTTGTCATTCTCACTCGAGTCGCCTCGTGCACATATCCAGGCGTCCCTGAAATATATACATGTCAGCCGAGTCTCGTGAGCAGGGTTTCCTACGTTCGTGATTCATGCTATCCATTCAAACCAATCCTCAAGATCAATTCTTCGATTGATAACTCTGCAACAGGGGCGTTTCGCCTAACCGCTAGGCCAATCTTTACGAGGCTAAGTCAATGTCAGGATTGGAATTATAGTTCCCCAACAATAATGCCAACACTGACCCCAATCCTAGGGTTAAACCAAAGTCGGTAGTACGAGATTTTCTACCCAAGCTCGCGTCACTCAGATTTCTAAACATCGAGCACGATCACCTATCCGCATCAATGCATGCGTTGCGCGTATTCGATTTTTATCTAAATCATCAACTCTAACCAATTTGTGCATTCGATCACGAGGTCATCTAGCTCGACAATACGTTGCGCCCCAATCTCATGCGAGTCCGATTATCCACGGTGGTTCATGAATCACCATGCAACGCACCCGCGGAATAATCATCATCATCGAGACGTAACTCTTGTTTGAGTTTAGACTAACTCATTTTCGATACGCGGATTGGACCTACTCAATCCTCAAGTTCAATTCTTCAAGCACACAAATCCATTCTCGAGTCACCTTCGCGTCAAACCATAAATCGAAGCACACAAATTGTCACGCCAAGCTAGGTCAATCACCCCCGCTGTATGAATCACCATACCAGCGCTCACGCGGAGTGATCGTCTCAAATCGGCGCGACGCATGTGCGAGGCTGGAGTTGCGCTCGCATAAGACAAGAATGTCGAAGTTGTGGTTATCGACGAAGCAAATCCAAACGTTTCATTTTCATCTAAGCCAAGATTTCAATTTGATAGTCCGCGTCATTCATTCAACCAGAAAATCCTCGAGCCAAGTTTTATCCTTTCTTCGACACGTTTCGATATCCTGAGTATAGCATCCATCGGAACAATGACATTTGCACGATCGTCGTTCGCCGAGTCAGAGTACCCCTGAGTTATCGCATATCGATCTTTGATACGCCTCAATACCATCGACGATATGCGTAACCTGACGATCTTCCTTTGCAACCAATTTCGAGTCGTACGACCGATGTTATTGTTCGGACTGGATATCCCATAATTTCCTCGATATTCAAGATCAAGTTCGATCGCAATTCCTCAAGCTCGTTTCAAGATCGTTGTTCGAAACTCAAATCACATTTCATTTGCATCAATCCGATATCGTACGCGCAATACTCTAAGTTTCCTCGATCACGACCATTCATTTTCATTCATCGTTTCGAATCACTTCGATATCGTTTTCTAACTCGCATTGCCTATTCGCAAGTCGTCCGAACGAGATGCTCGTTTGGGACATTCGAAGTCACGACCAACTAAGCGTGACGCGTTCTAAGGCTTTGCGCGATCGCATCGCCTCGCCGATATACTCGTAATCCTCAATATTTGCTCGAATGATTTTCAAGAAAATTCATACACCACTCGGATTCGAGCCATCTGATCGAGCCTACAATCACGTTCGCGTCATTCGCTAAAACATCTTTCAGATTCGTTCGACGAATCCCTAGCGTAATCGCTCACGTCGTATCGACGTACTAAGTTGTTCGCACTATTTCCTCGAAATCCAAGGCAATCCTCCGTGTACGCCTAAGCGTTAACTCGATAGCGTTCCTATCGATAGACACTCTAAGTGCAGCTTCGCTCCCGACCGAGCGGTACTTGGTATCGCTCGCACTCGTTTGCACCAAAAGTCGAGGTGCGCGATACGCGACACAACTTAGCCAAAAGGCCGTGCGCATGGCTATCCCGTGCGGACTATATTCGAGTTTGCACTCTCAATTGCTAGGGTCAATGCATGACTATTTAAGCACGCACGTGACATGTTAACTTAGCAGGTGTTTTCTTTATCGAGTCGAGTTTAACATCGTTCGGCACAAAGGCCTACAGATGCTTTCGACGATAGCCTACCGATGCGTTTGGTTGAACGCTTGTACGAGCTTTCGAAAATATTTAGACTTATTGTATGGACATGCCGAGGGACAATCGAGAGAGAGCGCATACTTATTTTCCAACGACGAGCTTTCAAAACTGAAAATTTGATTTGAAGTCCAAGGGCGTAAAGCCGTGCTCTGATACCATTATCTCACGCCCCGCTCCCGTAGGAGCGATCGTCCTCGCTAAGGCGTGATGCTGCACGAGCCTAGATTGCGCTCGTGTAAGGCAGTTCCATAACGGCCGATTACATCGGCGGCGACGGGGTCGTCGTCCAGAAGTCCCAAGCAGAAACATTGAATACATTGCAGCGGAATTTAAAGAAGAACACATGAACACAAGTCATTCAAAGGAAGCTCTTTTATTGATATTGAACACAAGATTACATTTGTGGGCGCAAGGCCAAATTACAAGTCTCTCGTGCTCACTTTTCTCTCGATTACAAAGTCACTCTCTGCTCTCTCTCTTGATTACAATGCTTGAGTCAGCGGAAGCTTCGGAAGGCGATGTCCATACATTATGCCCTGTATAAGTCTTCAGATCACGCGACCGCACGCTTCGACTCGCCAAGGAACTCTGTGCCTCGACGCATCCAAGCGAGCTCCGCGCCACGAGCTTTTACCTGTGCCTGCACATGAAACACTGTGTGGGTGTCAGTACCACTGTACTGGTGGAGTGAGCTTCTCGCCCACCCATACATACCCGACATGTTCATTTACTTTGTGCAGCTTAAACCCTTTCGATTGTCTTTCTAGTCTTGTCTTAGGATCAGTTTTAAGACTTGACGTCTAGCCAACTCGATGTGCAACGACAGGGTCGTGCTACAATACCGACGTGTGTTCCGATCGAGACAATGCCTCATCGCCTAGGTACTCGGGACGGCAAGGTCGTGCCATATTCTACTCGCAACTTAGACATATTCAAGACAATGCTATGCCGAAGAGCAACTTACGCAAACTCGGTCGTGCCAGGACCTTTGTTTAAACTCAAACGCCTCTAGACCAATCCTCGTGCCAGCAATTCAAGTGCCAAGGATGACAACGGGACGACTCGTGCAGGCCGTGCCTCTAGACCTTGCTTAGACTTGTTCGTGCTTCAAGATTGAGGCCGCGCCTCGCAAGTTATCAAGACTTATCATGCTACCGCCTTGCGGCCTTCCTGCTAGACCCATTTGCTAACTTAGACAAGATTTGTGGACCATAGTATCACTTCCAAGAACATCTTGACGCCATCTATCGTGCCAAGCACGGTGCCTATGCTGCAGCCCAGTCTTAGGCCCAGACCTTGTGTTACCGACTAGACCTGCATTCAAGCTCTAGACTCAATACAAAGGCATACACGCGGTGTGCCGCTATTGCCGACACATCTACATGAGTGGTCACTAGCAATTTCAAGCTATCTTGGACGGGCTCGTGGGATATCGGTCACGTCCCTACACGGGTAGCTAGCCCGGAGGCGCCGAAGTCTCCCATGCGGTTATCCAACATCCTACTTTGAGCCACACTCGCTTCTCCCGGGCCGAATGATCCCAGCGCCCCGGTGATCACTCGAGAAGACTACACCTTGTCGACAAGTTGTCCAATGACCATGCATACTCGATCTATCCAGTCTATCCAATCCTTTCTTAACATGACCATGCATTCCTTCTTTCTATCAAGACTTAACGAGACTCCCAAGCCGGAGGAACGATCTCGTGTGCGGGACATATCATGACTTAACGAGACTCCCAAGTAGCGGGATCGATCTCGGCGACAACAAGTCGCGTGGACTTCCTTTGTTCGTGGCAAGCATTTCACTAAATCGACCGTAGCTCGTGCCTTAGACAGACCTGGTTCTATAGGCGACGCTAACGCTCAAGTCATATACTTATACAACGTGCCTTGTTCTCAAGGAACTACGCAACTTGACAACCGCAGATAGAGCGGGACAGTGCTAGAACTGGCTTCGATAGCCCAGCACAACTCTTATCTAACTTATTCGGGCAACGACTCGACGAGCGAAGGTTACGCCGAGCTCCGCATCGAGGGAACGTGCTAGGCACGGGGTCAACTTGGACAACCAACTTTTCGGGTGCCTAGACTTAAGCCAACGAGCCGTGTGAGACGACTTAACTTGCGGGACGTGCGAAGGCTATGCCAAGCCTTGCGGGACAGGACCGTTCATGCTTTATCAAGCATTCATGTGGACGACGCCTATGACTTAGGCTAATTCAAGTGTTGGGACAAACGACGGGACCGTGCATGCTTTTCAAGCATTCACGCAGGCGACGCCTATTACTTAGGCTATTTCAAGTGTCGGGACAACTTAACAACTTAAGCCAACGTCCTTCCCCCAAGCCACGGGAACAAAGGATCGTGTGTCATTTGAAAGCACGCTGAGCCGACTTCTATGCAGACCGTGGGACCATTTTCCATGTTCTAAGACATTCCGACGAGACGGGATTATTCCCTTAGCTATGTTGGTGCGTAGCTTTTATATTAGCCTACTTGTGCAAGTTGAAAACATGCGCATTATTAAGTGAAGGCTACGATGAGGCAAGTTCACCGAAACTACCCCACCTGTGCGAGGAGTCGCCTCGGACGAGCGAGCCTTCGAGCAGCCGTTGCAAGGCTGAGTTCCAACGCCGTCGGCGTTTCGATACCTCCGATTGACTTTGAGGGACGGGGCACTACAACGGAGCAGTCCAGTCCACGACCAAGAAAAGAAGAGAACAAGTCTCAAACTTAAAGAAGAATTTTATTGATTAAACGTTGTTTCTCAATTGCATACAAAAGGTGCCTATTTATAGGACTTTTATGACAACCTAATCCTACTCAAATAAAGATAAACCTATCCTAATAAAGATAAAGCCTATCCTAATAAAAGATAGAGTCAAAATAAGAGTCCTAAAAGAAATATGATTCTTGTCAACTCTTAAAAAAGATAAAGCAAAAGAAAAAGAATCCTAAAAGGATTCAAAGTTGGAATCCACGCTACATCAGTAGGGATACCCGTGTTAAACTCAAACCTTAGGGGTAGTTAGTGTAAATAACCCTTATTCTGCTAATCTGCTTTAGTATTAGAAGAGGAGATAAACCTGGCTCAGGGGGCTAATTGCATTGGCTTAATGAAGGGGATAATTGCAGTAGATTTTTCTACTACTATCAAGGCAAGGAAATCAGTGAATAGTAAATGGTCATTGACACTGCTGGGCAACATGCAATTAATGAAGATCTGGTTACTGAAGAAAGTATCCTATATTATGTAGATTTGTACAATCAGCAGCAATATAGGAGTGATTTCCCTCTGCTGATCCCTAGAAGGCTCATTACTGGATATGCTAATCACACATTGATGCAAGATGTGAGTAGAGAAGAGGTAAAGGCTATCATTATGGAGGCTGATATTAACAGAGCACCAGGGCCTGATGGCTTCTCAGCTAAGTTCTTTAAACTCCATTGGGATCTACTCAAGGAGGACCTTATGGCTGCCATCACTGATTTCTTTAGGAAAGGTAAACTTTTGAGACAAGTTAATCATACTTTTATTACTCTTATCCCTAAGGTTGAAAGGGCTGCTAGAGTACAGGACTTTAGACCCATTTCATGTTGCAACTTTATGTATATAGTCATTACTAAGATAATGTGCAAGAGGCTGGAGGGGATCTTACTTATTTCTGAAAATCAATGTGCTTTCATCAAGGGCAGAAGTTTGGAGACAATATATTATTGGCTCATGAATTGATTAGAGCTTTTGGCAAGAGAGGGAGTGGTAAATGCTGCATAAAGATAAACAGGAGAAAGGTCTGTGATACAGCTAATAGAGACTTCATTTGTCATAATCTAGCTTGTATGTGGTTGAATTTGCATTGGGTTAATCTCATGAGGGAATGTATTTCTACTCCACCATTCTCCATATTATTGATAGAAAACCAATGGTTTCATTAATTCAAATAGAGATCTGAGACAAGGGGACCCTTTATTTCCGTATCTGTTTGCAGTTGCTATGGAATACATGTCTACAAGGCTGGAGGTTGAAGTTGCAGCAGGTAGATTCACTCCTTTGCATAAGGCAACCCATCCTAAGATTTCTCACCTGATTTATGTTGATGATGTGCTCATATTTGCTTCTAATGTGGAATCAATAGTTGCTGTTTGGGAGTGCTTTGCTTCTCTAAAGATATGGCAGGGCTAGCTTTAAATGCTTTGAAGAGCAAGGTGTTATTTTTAGTAAACACTGCCAGAACAAGTCTATAATCAGACAGTTGCTAGGGATGAAGGCATAATGCCAGTGACCTATCTTGGAATTCCTTCGTCCAATAGAGCTATTGACTCCGTGGGGAGCTCTAAACTAATAGAGAAGCACAGGAAGAAGCTGAAGGATGGAGAGGTAAATTGCTTTGGTATGCTGGGAGACTAGAACTGGTGAAGTCTGTTTAGTTATCACTAATATTGTTAGTTCTGGCTTCAAGTGTTCAAGGTTCCTCAGTCAATGATCAAGAAAATACACTCTTTATGTGCTAATTTCTTATGGGGAAACTCTAGACTTCCTATCAAGTGGACTGACTTCTCAAGGAGGGCTTGGTCTGAGAAATCTCAATGATATCATGTCCAGTCTGCAAATAAAGAGAGCATGGAATTTTCTGACGACTGAAAGTAGATGTAGCTTGTGGATGACGAATAAGTACTAGGGTTGCAACTTTTGATCCATTCAGGTGGATAATAATGCAACTACTACTTGGCACGGTCTTGTACATATTACGGATGCTCTCCTGCTAGCTATCTCAAGGGCTTTTGTTAGTGATAGAATCACTTCCCTATGGTTTGATAAGTGGTTGGCACAGGGTAGGCTTAGGTTTGGTTGGCAAGCCTTTACTATGCACAATGAAGATTGACAACTTACCCATATTCTTAATGATCGAAAATAGAACCCCTCAGCAACAAAGAATCACTACCCCTTCCTTTGCAGGAGGAGGTAGGAGGGATGCCCATAGTAAATGACAGGCATGAGGATTATTGGTATGTAATATCTATACTGATCTTTTACCTTCAAATCAGCTTATGTACTCTCTAGAGGCCCTCCTACTGTAGTGGAGTGGCATGACGTGTTGTGGTATTCTGGGTACTGTGGCAAGATGTCCTATTGCACTTATAGGGACATCAAGTGTAGACTTTTCACCAAGGATAAACTGTTGTAGTTTGGTACTATTGCAGAGAGCAGTTGTGCTTTATGTAAGAGGGAAGAGGAGAATATTCAACACTTACTTTTTGGAAGTGAGTAAACTGCAGAGAGTTTTGGGAACCAGTAAGCATGGTCCCCAGGGGTGAGTTCTACTAATTATCTCATGGATACCATCTCTGGTATCCAGGATAAGAGTAAAAAAGGTTCCAAGGAGTACATTGTGGAGAGACATGCTCTCGATGCTACCATTTGGCACTTATGGCAAAGGGGAATATATAATTTTCAGTAATGGTGTGGTTAGAAGTCAATGACTACGACAATGTTTCAAAAAGGATGTGCAAGTGCTGCTCAGGAACTGCAAGAAAAAGGGTGATAGTTTTACTAGGATGCAACAAATGGATGTGTTCTGGGGTATAATCCCCCAAGCTAAAGTGGCCCCACTGCCCAGGCTTCGTACGGATGCATTTCTTACGCTGTATTTTATCCATACATCAATAAAATTACTTACTTTTTCATATATATATATATATATATATATATATATATATATATAGAGAGAGAGAGAGAGAGAGAGAGAGAGAGAGAGAGAGAGAGAGTTGTCCCCAGGAGATCGCATGGATGTCCCCTCTCCAGATGAAGTTGGCACAAATGCTCTCCACCTTCCTAATAGTGACCACCAAAACTAGGATAGACTAGAGACAAAATAGCGCCAGGGCAGAGATGACTGACCTCACTAGCTCAATGCGACCCCCAAAGGACATGTTTGCTGCCTGCCATCCTTCTACCCTACCTCTGAGCATACTCTACCAGACCCTGACAGTCCAGTTCCCTCGCATAGTTAACTGTCAGAGGCACCCCAGGTATTTGACTGACAACTTTCCTTTTTCGATGCCTAGGATTGCCGCTCTTTCCTATTTCAGCGTACCAAGAGAGCTAAAATAGACTCGACTCTTTTCTCGGTTCAGTTGAAGCCCAGAAAGCTTGCCAAACTCACCCATAGTCCCAGCTAGTATGGTATCCCTCCATAGATGGCCGAAGGAAAACTAGGAGGTCATCCGCATATATGAGGTGCGAAACATGCGACGTGATTTGCTTGTACAGAGGCACAACCTGCCCACTATGCACCGCCATATCCATCAGGCAAGAGAAGTACTCATGACAAGAGTGAACAGATAAGGAGATAGGGGGTCCCCTTGTCTCAGCTCTCTGTTGCTACGAAAGAACCCATATGGGATGCCCTGTATGAGAACTGATAAAGTAGGGGTCGAGATGCACTCCATAATCCTCGATACCCATATCTAACCATCATGTGACATAGGAAGTCCCTGTTTACCATGTCATAAGCTTTCCTTAGGTCCAACTTCACACACGCCTTCTTGCCCTCCGATTTGTTGAACTTTCGCACCATCTCATGAGCGAGCAGGCTGTGCTCCGCGATCGATCCGTCCTTGATGAAAGCCGTCTGGCTCAGGAAGACCAGGTCCTGCATAATTTCCTCCATGCGCCGACACATAAGGTGATTAATTATCTTATAAAGATAATTACAGCACGCAATAGGACAGAGGTTAGCCAGCGAAGTCGCCCCTTCTTTCTTCGATACCAGGGTCAGAACGTGTGGTTGAGCTCCTTCAGCAATTTCTCCTCCGTGAAGAATTCCTGTACTGCTTCAAGAACTTGCAGCTTCAACGAACCCCAGTAGCGCTTGTAGAACCCACTGCTAAACCCATCCGGCCCTGGAGCCTTGTTAGGGTCTGCCTTCATGATAATAGCCTCCACCTCCTCCAACCTGACCGACACAAGTAACTGTCTGTTGCCCTACGACGTCACCAGCTTCTTTGTGATGATATCCGAAAAAACAAACAAATAGTCAGCTTGAAAATATAACTCTGAATAGTACCTGACAGTCTCCCTGGATCGCAGTTGGGTTGCCAACTAGCTTGTCCTCTCCATCAAGTAGACGGGAGACACTATTCCTGTGTTGTCTGGTGCATCACATCATAGAAGAACTTAGAGCAGCGGTTCCCCTCCTTAAGCTAGGAATTAGCACATTGTGCCACACTAATTTCCTTTTGGAGTTGGAGAATGTTGACATCCCCTATCAATTCCTTTTCCTGTGCCGCTAAGAGCCAATCCAGGATATCAGATTGCATGGAGTTCTGAGTAGCCCTGAGTATAGCCTCCTTGTCCTCCAGAGATGGTCGGGGTATACTCTTCACCCAGCTCCGGATAGCCCACTTATTACACTTGAGGATGTGTACCATGCGGAATTGAGCCGTTCCCTCCTGCTGATAGTGAACCCCCTCGGCCACTGCCTCCATAAAGCCCTCAGACAAGTACCAGCTGTTGTTGCAGCGGAAAGGACACGACTTTCAAGTGGGCCGCTCAGTAAGCCGACCCTGATCGGGGAGTGATCACTAGTTCCAGCAGCTAGGCCTTCTGCCACTGAATTAGGGAAGCAACAAAACCACTCACTATTACCCAGTGTCCTGTCAAGTTGGCAGGCAACTCTGTGGTGAACAACTTTATTGTGCCAGGTTCAGATGTGCCCCGCTCTCTCCAGCATCCTCAGACCAGATTTCAGGAGATACCTTTGGAAGTCATAGAGGATCTGATCGGGAACATGACGACCTCCCACCTTCTCTTCCCTGTGGAGGAGAGCATTGAAATCACCAAAAAGAAGCAAGGGAAGGTGCAGACTGTCCGCCAAAAGGCCCACCTGGGAGATGTCCCTCCATAGGCCTTCCCTGTGCCGTCTGTCGTTGTGACCATATACCGCTCCAAGCATGAATCGGAATCCTCCCCTGTTAGTGAAAGAGATCGCAATAAGCTGCTCCGACATCAGGGTTAGATCACCATCCCAGATGTTGCTATTCCATCTGACCCAGATTCTTGCCATGTCGCATATCGCCAGGTTATGGAGTTGAACTCAATTGGGAGGAGTCCGTCGCGCGAGCGTCCTCTCTCCTTTAATCTTAGTTTCCAGCAGCACAGAGATGTCACACTTTTCTCTGAAGACCTCACTAATCTCTCTCCATCTCCCTAAAGAGCATACACTTCTGATATTCCAGGCGATTACCGCCATTAATTATTAAGAGGGCCCCCCCCTGAAATCTATCTGGACCAGTACCCGGGGATGGTACCACGTCCGTTGCCACCATGTCCTCCAAGCCAGGTGTAGTAGTATGTTGACTCGCTGCTTGGGTGAGCATTAGAGCCCAAGCAGGATTGTCACACAGAGCGACTCTTTGTAGCCAGGCATGCGGCCTTCCTCCCGTGGGTGCCCGTCATGTAGTGTGCCAGCATGTTTCTTACTGCTATAAACTCTCTCATCGCACACACCATCTTCTCTCCGATGCTCTCTCTCGACGCCATCATGCTCCTGGTGACCATACTCCTCTGGGCGTTGAAAGTAACTATAACCCCAATGGGATGCTTCGGTTGCGGCGAGATAGTCAGATCCAGTCTACTGGCGTCTTCCATCTGCCGGTCCCCCTTCTGCAGGCCACCCTCTACCCTCTCTTCTACTGTAATAGTCTCTGCCGTCCGGGATGTTCCAGGATCCACAACTGTCTCCGGGGGAGACACAGTCTTCTGAACTCCATTCGGGCATGCACTAGAGAGGTGACCGAAACAAGCACAATGGGAACAATCAGGTGGTACCCATTCGTACTCAACTTTCTGAGTGAGAACATTCCCAGACGGAACCTAATACTCCAGCAGACTCGAAAACTCTCTACCGGTACTGATTTCCACGAACATCCGAGTATATATCAGTCACGACCGAAAGGCTGTAGTGTCATCCTTAATCGGTTTGCCCACAAAGTTGGCGAGCCTTATGAGCAGGAGGATGCTCCAATATCTGACTGGGAACTCCGGGACGCGGATCCAAACAGGGATAGCATTGAGGACATCCTTCTCAAATTATAACTCCGGAGTCCACTCTTTCAGAATAATCAGTCTTCCATCAAACGGCCAAGGCCGTCCTTTGATAATCCTGAGGACGTCTTCCGCAAGTCCAAACTTGACATAGTAGAAGCCATTCTCCTCGCAAAAACCTCCATGCTTCCTTTTAGCTACCAAACACGTGCCGCATACGTCCGGATCTGTCTATAGAAGGGCTTGTTCTCCAACACATATAAGACCAACGTTTTTTCTCAGAAAGCTGTTACCTCCGTTATCTCATCCGCAGGGAAAGAGGCTTGAAAGCTACTCCCTACATTCTTTGGCGGCACATACTCCATTGACGATGGACATTTGGGTCATACTGGCTTGCATATGTCTGCCCAAGACTTTCCTACAGGGGGAGAGAGATAGAAATGCTAAAACCACCAGGTGGTTTCAAAAAAATTATATATATATATATATATATATATATATATATATATATATATATATATACAGCACGCAATAGGACAGAGGTTAGCCAGCGAAGCCCCTTCTTTCTTCGATACCAGGGTCAGAACGTGTGGTTGAGCTCCTTCAGCAATTTCTCCTCCGTGAAGAATTCCTGTACTGCTTCAAGAACTTGCAGCTTCAACGAACCCCAGTGGCGCTTGTAGAACCCACTGCTAAACCCATCCGGCCCTGGAGCCTTGTTAGGGTCTGCCTTCATGATAATAGCCTCCACCTCCTCCAACCTGACCGACACAAGTAACTGTCTGTTGCCCTACGACGTCACCAGCTTCTTTGTGATGATATCCGAAAAAACAGACAAATAGTCAGCTTGAAAATATAACTCTGAATAGTACCTGACAGTCTCCCCTGGATCGCAGTTGGGTTGCCAACTAGCTTGTCCTCTCCATCAAGTAGACGGGAGACACTATTCCTGTGTTGTCTGGTGCATCACATCATAGAAGAACTTAGAGCAGCGGTTCCCCTCCTTAAGCTAGGAGCATTTAGCACATTGTGCCACACTAATTTCTTTTGGAGTTGGAGAATGTTGACATCCCCTATCAATTCCTTTTCCTGTGCCGCTAAGAGCCAATCCAGGATATCAGATTGCATGGAGTTCTGAGTAGCCCTGAGTATAGCCTCCTTGTCCTCCAGAGATGGTCGGGGTATACTCTTCACCCAGCTCCGGATAGCCTACTTATTACACTTGAGGATGTATACCATGCGGAATTGAGTCGTTCCCTCCTGCTGATAGTGAACCCCCTCGGCCACTGCCTTCATAAAGCCCTCAGACAAGTACCAGCTGTTGTTGCAGCGGAAAGGACACGACTTTCAAGTGGGCCGCTCAGTAAGCCGACCCTGATCGGGGAGTGATCACTAGTTCCAGCAGCTAGGCCTTCTGCCACTGAATTAGGGAAGCAACAAAACCACTCACTATTACCCAGTGTCCTGTCAAGTTGGCAGGCAACTCTGTGGTGAACAACTTTATTGTGCCAGGTTCAGATGTGCCCCGCTCTCTCCAGCATCCTCAGACCAGATTTCAGGAGATACTTTGGAAGTCATAGAGGATCTGATCGGGAACATGACGACCTCCCACCTTCTCTTCCCTGTGGAGGAGAGCATTGAAATCACCAAAAAGAAGCAAGGGAAGGTGCAGACTGTCCGCCAAAAGGCCCACCTGGGAGATGTCCCCCATAGGCCTTCCCTGTGCCGTCTGTCGTTGTGACCATATACCGCTCCAAGCATGAATCGGAATCCTCCCCTGTTAGTGAAAGAGATCGCAATAAGCTGCTCCGACATCAGGTTAGATCACCATCCCAGATGTTGCTATTCCATCTGACCCAGATTCTTGCCATGTCGCATATCGCCAGGTTATGGAGTTGAACTCAATTGGGAGGAGTCCGTCGCGCGAGCGTCCTCTCTCCTTTAATCTTAGTTTCCAGCAGCACAGAGATGTCACACTTTTCTCTGAAGACCTCACTAATCTCTCTCCATCTCCCTAAAGAGCATACACCTCTGATATTCCAGGCGATTACCGCCATTAATTATTAAGAGGGGCCCCCCCCTGAAATCTATCTGGACCAGTACCCGGGGATGGTACCACGTCCGTTGCCACCATGTCCTCCTCCAAGCCAGGTGTAGTAGTATGTTGACTCGCTGCTTGGGTGAGCATTAGAGCCCAAGCAGGATTGTCCACACAGAGCGACTCTTTGTAGCCAGGCATGCGGCCTTCCTCCCGTGGGTGCCCGTCATGTAGTGTGCCAGCATGTTTCTTACTGCTATAAACTCTCTCATCGCACACACCATTCTCTCCGATGCTCTCTTCTCGACGCCATCATGCTCCTGGTGACCATACTCCTCTGGGCGTTGAAAGTAACTATAACCCCAATGGGATGCTTCGGTTGCGGCGAGATAGTCAGATCCAGTCTACTGGCGTCTTCCATCTGCCGGTCCCCTTCTGCAGGCCACCCTCTACCCTCTCTTCTACTGTAATAGTCTCTGCCGTCCGGGATGTTCCAGGATCCACAACTGTCTCCGGGGGAGACAGTCTTCTGAACTCCATTCGGACATGCACTAGAGAGGTGACCGAAACAAGCACAATGGGAACAATCAGGTGGTACCCATTCGTACTCAACTTTCTGAGTGAGAACATTCCCAGACGGAACCTAATACTCCAGCAGACTCGAAAGCTCTCTACCGGTACTGATTTCCACGAACATCCGTATATATCAGTCACGACCGAAAGGCTGTAGTGTCATCCTTAATCGGTTTGCCCACAAAGTTGGCGAGCCTTATGAGCAGGAGGATGCTCCAATATCTGACTGGGAACTCCGGGACGCGGATCCAAACAGGGATAGCATTGAGGACATCCTTCTCAAATTATAACTCCGGAGTCCACTCTTTCAGAATAATCAGTCTTCCATCAAACGGCCAAGGCCGTCCTTTGATAATCCTGAGGACGTCTTCCGCAAGTCCAAACTTGACATAGTAGAAGCCATTCTCCCTCGCAAAAACCTCCATGCTTCCTTTTAGCTACCAAACACGTGCCGCATACGTCCGGATCTGTCTATAGAAGGGCTTGTTCTCCAACACATATAAGACCAACGTTTTTTCTCAGAAAGCTGTTACCTCCGTTATCTCATCCGCAGGGAAAGAGGCTTGAAAGCTACTCCTACATTCTTTGGCGGCACATACTCCATTGACGATGGACATTTGGGTCATACTGGCTTGCATATGTCTGCCCAAGACTTTCCTACAGGGGGGAGAGAGATAGAAATGCTCTAAAACCACCCAGGTGGTTTCAAAAAAAATATATATATATATATATATATATATAATATATATATATATATAACAGCACGCAATAGGACAGAGGTTAGCCAGCGAAGTCGCCCCTTCTTTCTTCGATACCAGGGTCAGAACGTGTGGTTGAGCTCCTTCAGCAATTTTCCTCCGTGAAGAATTCCTGTACCGCTTCAAGAACTTGCAGCTTCAACGAACCCCAGTGGCGCTTGTAGAACCCACTGCTAAACCCATCCGACCCTGGAGCCTTGTTAGGGTCTGCCTTCATGATAATAGCCTCCACCTCCTCCAACCTGACCGACACAAGTAACTGTCTGTTGCCCTACGACGTCACCAGCTTCTTTGTGATGATATCCGAAAAAACAGACAAATAGTCAGCTTGAAAATATAACTCTGAATAGTACCTGACAGTCTCCCCTGGATCGCAGGTGGGTTGCCAATAGCTTGTCCTCTCCATCAAGTAGACGGGAGACACTATTCCTGTGTTGTCTGGTGCATCACATCATAGAAGAACTTAGAGCAGCGGTTCCCCTCCTTAAGCTAGGAGCATTAGCACATTGTGCCACACTAATTTCCTTTTGGAGTTGGAGAATGTTGACATCCCCTATCAATTCCTTTTCCTGTGCCGCTAAGAGCCAATCCAGGATATCAGATTGCATGGAGTTCTGAGTAGCCCTGAGTATAGCCTCCTTGTCCTCCAGAGATGGTCGGGGTATACTCTTCACCCAGCTCCGGATAGCCCACTTATTACACTTGAGGATGTGTACCATGCGGAATTGAGCCGTTCCCTCCTGCTGATAGTGAACCCCCTCGGCCACTGCCTCCATAAAGCCCTCAGACAAGTACCAGCTGTTGTTGCAGCGGAAAGGACACGACTTTCAAGTGGGCCGCTCAGTAAGCCGACCCTGATCGGGGAGTGATCACTAGTTCCAGCAGTTAGGCCTTCTGCCACTGAATTAGGGAAGCAACAAAACCACTCACTATTACCCAGTGTCCTGTCAAGTTGGCAGGCAACTCTGTGGTGAACAACTTTATTGTGCCAGGTTCAGATGTGCCCCGCTCTCTCCAGCATCCTCAGACCAGATTTCAGGAGATACCTTTGGAAGTCATAGAGGATCTGATCGGGAACATGACGACCTCCCACCTTCTCTTCCCTGTGGAGGAGAGCATTGAAATCACCAAAAAGAAGCAAGGGAAGGTGCAGACTGTCCGCCAAAAGGCCCACCTGGGAGATGTCCCTCCATAGGCCTTCCCTGTGCCGTCTGTGTTGTGACCATATACCGCTCCAAGCATGAATCGGAATCCTCCCCTGTTAGTGAAAGAGATCGCAATAAGCTGCTCCGACATCAGGGTTAGATCACCATCCCAGATGTTGCTATTCCATCTGACCCAGATTCTTGCCATGTCGCATATCGCCAGGTTATGGAGTTGAACTCAATTGGGAGGAGTCCGTCGCGCGAGCGTCCTCTCTCCTTTAATCTTAGTTTCCAGCAGCACAGAGATGTCACACTTTCTCTGAAGACCTCACTAATCTCTCTCCATCTCCCTAAAGAGCATACACCTTTGATATTCCAGGCGATTACCGCCATTAATTATTAAGAGGGCCCCCCCCTGAAATCTATCTGGACCAGTACCCGGGGATGGTACCACGTCCGTTGCCACCATGTCCTCCTCCAAGCCAGGTGTAGTAGTATGTTGACTCGCTGCTTGGGTGAGCATTAGAGCCCAAGCAGGATTGTCCACACAGAGCGACTCTTTGTAGCCAGGCATACGGCCTTCCTCCCGTGGGTGCCCGTCATGTAGTGTGCCAGCATGTTTCTTACTGCTATAAACTCTCTCATCGCACACACTATCTTCTCTCGATGCTCTCTTCTCGACGCCATCATGCTCCTGGTGACCATACTCCTCTGGGCGTTGAAAGTAACTATAACCCTAATGGGATGCTTCGGTTGCGGCGAGATAGTCAGATCCAGTCTACTGGCGTCTTCCGTCTGCCGGTCCCCCTTCTGCAGGCCACCCTCTACCCTCTCTTCTACTCTAATAGTCTCTGCCGTTCGGGATGTTCCAGGATCCACAACTGTCTCCGGGGGAGACACAGTCTTTTGAACTCCATTCGGGCATGCACTAGAGAGGTGACCGAAACAAGCACAATGGGAACAATCAGGTGGTACCCATTCGTACTCAACTTTCTGAGTGAGAACATTCCCAGACGGAACGTAATACTCCAGCAGACTCGAAAGCTCTCTACCGGTACTGATTTCCATGAACATCCGAGTATATATCAGTCACGACCGAAAGGCTGTAGTGTCATCCTTAATCGGTTTGCCCACAAAGTTGGCGAGCTTTATGAGCAGGAGGATGCTCCAATATCTGACTGGGAACTCCGGGACGCGGATCCAAACAGGGATAGCATTGAGGACATCCTTCTCAAATTATAACTCCGGAGTCCACTCTTTCAGAATAATCAGTCTTCCATCAAACGGCCAAGGCCGTCCTTTGATAATCCTGAGGACGTCTTCCGCAAGTCCAAACTTGACATAATAGAAGCCATTCTCCCTCGCAAAAACCTCCATGCTTCCTTTTATCTACCAAACACGTGCCGCATACGTCCGGATCTGTCTATAGAATGGCTTGTTCTCCAACACATATAAGACCAACGTTTTTTCTCAGAAAGCTGTTACCTCCGCTATCTCATCCGCAGGGAAAGAGGCTTGAAAGCTACTCCCTACATTCTTTGGCGGCACATACTCCATTGACGATGGACATTTGGGTCATACTGGCTTGCATATGTCTGCCCAAGACTTTCCTACAGGGGGAGAGAGATAGAAATGCTCTAAAACCACCCAGGTGGTTTCAAAAAAATTATATATATATATATATATATATATATATATATATATATATATATATATGATTGTGTCTGAATAATCGATGGGAAAACACGTTGGTGATAGCTTTCTGGAAAAACATGTTGGTCTTCTACATGCTGGGGAACAAGCCCTTCTATGGGCAGATCCGGGTGTAGCGGCACATGTTTGGCAGCCAAAAGGAAGCATGGGAGTTTTTGTGAGAGAGAATGGCTTATACTATGTCAAGTTTGGACTTGCAGAAGACGTCGTCAGGATTACCCAAGGAGGGCCTTGGACGTTTGATGGAAGACTGATAATTTTGAAAGAGTGGACACCGGAGTTGCGATGTGAGAAGAATATCCTCAACGCTATCCCTGTTTGGATCCGCTTCCTTGAGTTCCCAGTCAGATATTGGAGCATCCCCCTGCTATGAGGTTTGCCAGCTTGGTGAGCAAACCGATTAAGGCTAAATACGCTACAACCTTTCGGTCGAGGCTGATGTATGTTCGGATGTTCGTGGAGATTAGTGCTGGTAGAGAGCTTTCGAGTCTGCTGGAGTATGAGATTCCGTCGGGGGTCACTCAGAAAGTTGGGTACGAATGGGTACCACCTGATTGTTCCTATTGTGCTTGTTTCGGTCACCTCTCTAGTGCTTGTCCGAATGGAGTTCAAAAGGTTGTGATCCCTCCGGAGACAGCTATGGACCCTGTAACATTCCGGGCGGCAGAGACTATCAGAGTAGAAGAGAGGGTAGAGGGTGGCCTGCAGGAGGGGGACCGACAGATGGAGGACGTCAATGGACTGAGTCTGACTATCTCACCGCGGCCGGAGCATCCCAATGGGGTTATGGTTACTTTTAACGTCCAGAGGAGTATGGTTATCAGAGACATGACGGCGTTGGGACGAGAGCATTGGGGAGAAGGTGGTGTGTTCTGGGAGAGAGTTTATAGCAGGAAGAGACATACTGGCCCACTTCACGACGGGCACCTACGGGAGGAAGGCCACTTGCCTCGCTACAGAGAGTCGCTCTGTGTGGACAACCCTGCTTGGGCCCTGATGTTCACCAAAACAGCGAGTCAACATACTACTACACCTGGCTTGGAGGAGGACATGGCGGCGACAGACGTGGTACCATCCCCGGGTACTGGTCCAGATGGGTTTCAGGAGACCCACCCTCTTAATAATTAATGGCGGTAATCTCCTGGAATGTTAGAGGTGCATGTTCTTTAGGGAGATGGAGAGTGATTAGTGATGTCTTACGCAGAAAAAAGTGTGACATCTCTGTGCTGTTGGAAACTAAGATTAAAGGTGAGAGGACGCTAGCGCGACGGACTCCCCCAACTGGGTTCAACTCCACAACCTGGCGATATGCGACCTGACAAGGATCTGGATCAGATGGGATAGCAACAACTAGGATGGTGATCTGACCATGATGTCGGAGCAGCTTATTGCGACCTCTTTCACTAACTTGGGAGGATTCTGATTTATGTTTGGAGCGGTATATGGTCACAATGACAGATGGCATAGGGAAGCCGATGAAGGGACATCTCCCAAGTGGGCCTTATGGCGGACAGTCTGCGCCTCCCCTTGCTTCTTTGAGTGATTTCAATGCTCTTCTCCACAGGCAAGAGAAGGTGGGAGGTCGGCCTGTTCCCGATGAGATTCTCTATGACTTCCAGGGTGTCTCCTTAAGTCTGGCATGAGGGAGCTGGAGAGCGGGGCACATCTGGACCTGGTACAATAAAGCTGTTCACCACAGAGTTGTCTGCCAGCTTGACAGGACATTAGGTAGTAGTGAGTGGTTTTGTTGTTTCCCAAATTCAGTAGCAGAGGGCCTAGCTACCGGGACTAGTGATTACTTTCCGATCATGATCGGCTTCACTGAGCGGCCAGTTGGAAATAGCGCTCTTTTCGATACAACAACAGCTAGAACTTGTCCGAGGGCTATATGGAGGCAGTGGCTGAGGGGCTTCATATCAGTAGGAGAGAACGACTCAATTTTGCATGGTGCACATACTCAAGCGTACTAAGAGGGCTATCCGGAGCTGGGTGAAGAGCATGTCTCGACCATCTCTGGAGGACAAGGATGCTGAACTTAGGGTTACTCAGAACTCCATGCAAGTTGATATTATGGATTGGCTCTTAGCGGTACGGAAAAATGAAATGATAGGGGAAGTCAACATTCTCCGACTACAGAAAGAAATTAGTGCGGCACAACGCGCTAAATGCTCCTGGCTTAAGGAGGGGTACCGCTGTTCCAAGTTCTTCTATGATGTGATTCGCACCAGACAACACAGGAATAGTGTCTCCCGTCTACTTGATGGAGAGGGCAAGCTGGTTGGAGATCCAACTACGATCCAGGGGAAGGCTGTCAGATACTATTCAGAGTTATATTTTCAATCTGACTATCTGTCTGTATTTTCGGATGTCATCACAAAGAAGCTGGTGACGTCGTATGGCAACCGACAGTTGTGCCGGTCAGGCTGGAGGAGGTGGTGGCTATTATCATGAAGGCGGATCCTAACAAGGCCCTAAGGCCGAATGGTTTTAGCAGTGGGTTCTACAATCGCCACTGGAATTTGCTGAAGTTGCCGGTTCTTGAAGCAGTACAAGAATTCTTCACGGTGGAGAAATTGCTGAAGGAGCTCAACCATACGTTCCTGACCCTGGTGCCGAAGAAAGAAGGGGCGACTTCGCTGGCTGACTTCCGTCCTATTGCGTGCTGTAATTATTTTTATAAGATAATTACTCCCTGGAGGAGATTATGCAAGACCTGGTCTCCCCGACTAGGCGGATTTCATCAATGGCAGATCGATCGCGGAGGACAGCCTGTTCGCTCATGAGATTGTGAGGGAGTTCAATAAACTGGGGTGCGAGAAGGCGTGTGTGAAGCTGGACCTGAGGAAAGCTTATGACATGGTTAACGAGGACTTCCTATGTCACCTAATGATTGCTATGGGGTTCGACGAGATATGGGCATCGAGGATTAGGTAGTGCATCTCGACCCCAACTTTCTCAGTTCTCATCTAGGACATCCCATGTGGGTTCTTCCGTAGCAACAGAGGGTTGAGGCAAGGGGACCCCCTGTCTCCATCTGTTCACTCTTGTCATGGAATACTTCTCTTGCCTGATGGATATGGCGGTGCATAGTGGACAAGTTGTGCCTCTGTATAAGCAAATCAAGCCATATGTATCACCTCGTATATGCAGATGACTCTTGGTTTTACTTCGGCCATCTATTGGAGGGATGACCACGCTAACTGGGACTATAGGCGAGTCTGGCAAGCTTTCTGGGCTTCAGCTGAACCGAGAGAAGAGTCGAGTCTATTTCAGATCTCTTTGTACGCTGAAGGAGGGAGAGCGGCAACCCTAGACGTTGAAAAGGGAAGCTGTCGGTCAAATACCTGGGGGTGCCTCTAACAGTTAACTATGTGAGGGAACTGGACCAGGGCCTGGTGGAGTATGCTCAGAGGAGTGTAGAAGGGTGGCAGGCAGCAGGCCTGTCCTTTGGGGGTCACATTGAGCTAGTGAGGTTTGTCATCTGCCCTGATGCTATTCTGGCTTCAGTCTAACCTAGTTCGGTTGCGACTATCAGGAAAGTGGAGAGCATCTGTGCCGACTTAATCTGGAGAGGGGGCATCTATGCGATCTCCTGGGAGCAACTCTGCCGGCCTCGGGAGGAGGGAGGGGTGGGGCTCAGACCACTCCTAGCACTCAGGCCTCGGGGCTGAAGATGGCGTGAATGTTCATCAAAGGCGGGTCGTTATGGGCGGACTGGATGTCTAGTCGGTATGTGATGAAGGGCAACTTCTGAACATGTGCTCTCAACAATAACCACTCGATGACTTTCAAAAGTATTCTCTGTCACGCTTCGACCCGAAAAATCGCTCGTCCTCGCATCGATTTATCTGAATCATCGTTGTCACTGGGGCGTGATGCCGTATGAGTTTGGAGTTGCACTTGTACAAACAAGATGACAAGTTCTCAAATGGTTATCTTTGAGTTGATATTAACAACGAAAGGAAAACAGAGTATACGAACAATTCTTTTATTGATATTCGAAACTGAGATTAAAGGCTTTCGATAGCCAAACATATATGCCAGATTGGCTACAACACTCAGGTTCTCTTGCCCACAAAGGATTTCACCGTTCCATACATCATGCCTCTATATCTCGGCCGCAATGCGGTCGCATGCCTCAATACGCTTCGACATTTCAAGCCTCAACGCGTCAAGCGAAGCTCCGCCGCGAGCAATCCATTCCCTGCACCCTGCATGAAAGCTGGTGGTGGATCAGTACGTTCGTCCTCGCATGTATTGACGAAAAGACCTTCCTTCTAAACCGACATTGTAGTATTTTGTTGAATTATGCAACTTAGCTTATGATCTTGCTATTCTCCTTAGGGTCGATTTCATGGCATATTCGAAAGCAGTAAAGCATGTTATTCGAATTGAATAGGCAAGCAGGCAAACAATCTCGTGTTGTTTCGTGGCACGACTTTTACCAGCATAGATGCACTCGTCCTTGCACCGACGCAAGGTGAATACGCCATTCCTTCCTGTCAATATAAGTGCTCTCTATGCAAGATCTATGGGGACACTACGTGCCTGCACTTTCAACCATCGTTCCTTAACTATATGAAATGGTCGTTGGCGTATTCATGCCAAAATGGACTAAAGACGTTTCTTTCATTTCGCTCTTTCTTTCTTTCTCTCTTTCTTTTCTTCTTTCTCTCTTTTTTTCTTTCTCGAATTTGGGTAGCCCGGCGTTTCACGGGTTGGGTTGCTACCCAACAACCGAAACATACCGCGTGCTACCATCATTTGCGGCTTTTCACTTTATAACGGGGCTAATCATCTTACAGATGAGCGCCCATCAAAGATTATATCCCTCCTAGGCCGAATGGTCCGGTGCCCCGGCGTACCCGTTCGGAGGGAAGTTCCGTGCACGGAAGATTATCACAATTATCTCAAGTCATTCGACTATGCAACGCCCTATATTCAAACAACAAACATAGTCTTGAGTCCGAGACTCAGACTTTATCATCTATATTTCTTCCATTAACTTTCTATATTCTACATTCATACTTCGT
>JANAVB010030816.1:6461896-6583168 GCA_029216955.1 Iris pallida
CAGCAGGCCGGTCTCCTCCCCCGCCTCCCAGCCGGCGCGGCCCCCTCCCCGCAAGCGGATCGGGGGTCGGGGGGGAGGAACGGTCGATTTGTTGAGAACCCTAGCGGAGCCGCTGTCGCCCAGTTCGCCCATCTTATTATATATCGTCATTATATATATATATATTATATTATATATATATATATATATATATAATTTTTTTTGGAAAAAGGATAAATTTTATTCCAAAATCAACTCATACAATCTTACAATCATCAATAGTCTCCCACCCATTTATGATGCCATAGCAGTTACATCAAATTTTATATTATGAAGAATGCCTATAGGAGGGGTGGTTAGCCCCTCGAAAATGCGTCGATTCCGTTCCCTCCAGACATGCCAGACGGAGGCTGCAAGCCGTAATCTAACAGTCTTGAACCATTCCTGCCCCCTCCCTCTGCGGTCTCGATCCCGGTGATGATGGCTCCAATCTCTCTGCCTGTGTCACATCCTCCCAACGTTCTGCGGCACTGCTCAATCCAGATATACCAGGACACATCGCACTCAAAGAACAAGTGTCTCATAGATTCATTGTCCACTTCACACAGTATACCCTTCGGGTTGGGGACTTGGATCCCAAAGGAGATGAGTCTGTTCCTCGTCAGCAGTCGACCAAGCAGCAACCGGTAGACACACAACTGCATCTTGAGGGCCAGTCCCTTGCACCAGATGAAGTCGTAATCCGCGCTAATAGGAGATGTACGTCGCACAAGGTTGTAGCAGCTATTGAAACGGAACTCCCAAGTGCCTCCAGTAGCTCCCGACGGATCCCAGGTCCAACTATATATATATATTATATATATATATATTTGAAATGGTAATTTATTAAATAATTAACAAGATACAAAGTAGTGTTGGGACTTGTGCTGTTCAACACCCAACAACACTACATCAACACACAACACCGTCCTAAATCCCTAGTAGATTTACAAAAACCCTTGGTAAAGCAGGTACTAATCCTGAGGCTCGGACTACTGCACAACTTCTTCCTCCGAGCTCTCCGCCTTGAAGTTTCATCTTCCTCCTCATGGAGGAGTTTGAAGCCATTTCTCGTTCTCTCTGGTCACCTGAAGCTCATCCCTATCGGTTCTTTCCATATTCGCTTCTGATTCCACGACTTCATTTGTAGGAGACACTGTGCAACTTTCAGCAGAATTCCAATCTTTGTAGGTGGGTGGAACCTCAACCCTTGAAGGAAGCTCCTCTCCCATTCCGTCTTCTTTCTGATGAGAAATTGTCGTGCACTATGGCTAGAGGAGGTCTCAATGATGACCCTTGTTGGAGTAGGCATCTCTCTCTAACCGGACGAACATGCACCGAGCTTGCTAGTCCTATCTGCCCTCTTACACCCTACCCATGTTTGGCAAGTGCATAAGGTGAGTGGAGTCAGAGGAGGCGTCGACTTCGGTCTCGATTCACCCATGCGGAAGCCTCATCGTGACAACCAAGGGAGTTCTTGGCATGTGGTAATCTCCACCAGGACACGAACAAAAGCCAGTTGCTTGCGGTGAGCTGTGACAACATCCATTTGAACCGGGACGTCGATGGCGTTGGATATCTTCTGGATAGAAGGCTCATTCCAGAGCTGGTGACAACTTCGGAAGTTGCACCCAGACAGGAATAGAGGCTATGAGATGTCGTTCAATGGAGATCAACGGATCCTACCGCTTGGTGATGAAGAGCATATTGTCAAACATCTACAGACTGCCTTGCATCACATTCTCGAGATCTACGTAAAAGAAGACGTTCTCGTGAGAAAATACTTCCACACTACCCACTAGAGACCAGACCCGACGAACAAATGCTGAGATGGTTCGGATACGACAACCGCTACCCAATCATGTACAAGACCGTAATGGACTTCCACTTTGCTGGTGGAAAATCAATGTCCGCAGCGGAGATATCCGATGTACGGACTCCATCGTCCACCATCGGTGGTTCCCGTAATGGAACCGCAAATCAACAACATTCAAGGAAGTAGAATAGATACTTGCCCACAAGATGGGGTTGGCTTTAGAGAATATATGAGCGATCAACTTTATAGAAGGAGGATGAGGCACCTCCTTACCCCTCTCTATGCTATCCGATAGACCTTGAGTCTTGCCCATCCCTCCACGAGTTGGGGTGACCTGTGACCCCATACCTATGCGATGGCCACCTCGTCGAGAGCCTTCAAGGAGAGCACGGTGATAACTAGTGTATATATATATATATATATATATATATATATATATATATATATATATTTTTTTTTTTGGAAAAAAAGTGAATTTTATTCCAAATGAAAAGCCATAATCATACAACATACAGTCAGAGTGGGACTCCCACTCATCGCTCATCAATTCTCCATAGCATTTACATCAAACTCGATGTTATGGAGAATGCCAACTGGAGGAGTGACCAGCCCCTCAAAAATTCGACGGTTTCGCTCCCGCCATACATGCCAAACCGAAGCAGCCAGACGAACTCTGGCTGTTCGGAACCAGTCCTGCCCCCTACCCCTGCTATCTGGATCACCGTGATGATGTCCCCAATACATTTTCCGGAGGCGCACACTCCCAATACACGGCTCTGCTCCGCCCAGATCTGCCATGCCAGAGTGCACTCAAAGAAGATATGCTTTATAGATTCAGGCTCCAAATCGCAGAGCACACACTTGGGATCCGGAACCGGTACTGCAAACGAACTCAGGCGATCTCTAGTCAAGAGGCGGTCCAGTAGCAGCTTGTAAACACAACTGCATCTTCCTGGCCAGACCCTTGAACCAAACGAACTGTAATCAGGACTCAGCGGGAAGGCTCGCCGGATGAGGTTATAGCAGCTACGGAATTGGAACTCCCCAGTCCCTGTAGAAGCTCCAGTCGTCTTCCAAATCCACCGATCCGCAGGCAAAGACGGATCAATGACAGTAGACAAAATGCTCCACCCAGCTCCTCAGTGAATCGATAAGAGTCCGGCCTCCACTCCCCATTACGTATGATGCGACTGCACGTCATACCACGCCTGTCCTCCTGATGAGTCGGGACTCCTCTGATGTCCAACAGCGAACGTCGATCTATCCAAGGATCATGCCAGAGGTCCGTACTCGACCCGTCCCTCATGACCCTCCGAATGGTAGACTTGAGCACCCCCCTGTGTCGCAGGACAGTCTTGAACGTGACTGAATGGTTGTTGTCAGTAGGACACGTCCAAAAATTGTCCTGCTTCACGTATCTGCTGTGCATCCAGTCCGCCCAGAGAGATCCCCCGCTGATGAATCTCCAGGCCAGCTTAAGCGCAGAAGCCTCTCTAACCTCCAGCAATGGTCTAAGCCCCACTCCTCCTTCCTGGGACGACAGAGCTGGTCCCAGGAGATCGCATGCATACCTCCCCTCCAAATGAAATCGGCACATAGCCGCTCCATCCGTCGGATAGTGGCCACAGGTAGGAGGATGGACTGCAGCCAAAAATGGGCCACAGCCGATATCACCGATCTGACCAGCTCAATGCGACCGCCAAAGGAAAGACCTGCTGCTTGTCACCCTTCTACTCTCCTCTGGACATACTCTACCAGATTATGGCAGTCCTGATCCCGCGCATAGTTGACAGTAAGAGGCACTCCTAAGTAGCGCACCGGAAGATCACTCCTCGCGATACCCAACACATCAGCCCGCTCCTCCTTCCGGATACACAGGGAGCTGAAGTAGATCCTACTCTTATCCCTGTTCATCTGGAGACCCGAAACGGACTTCAAATCTTCCATAATAGTCGCAAGCGTCAGCAACCCCTCCGTCGAAGGCTGGATGAAAACTAGCAGATCATCCGCATATATAAGATGAGTAACTGGGGGGTCCATCCTCCGAAACAGAGGAACCAACCGTCCACGGTGCACTGCCAGATCTATCAAACAAGTAAAGTATTCCATAACAAGCGTGAACAGGTAAGGGGACAGTGGGTCACCTTGCCGAAGCCTACGGTTGCTCTGGAAGTACCCATACGGAACACCCTGGATGAGAACATAAAAAGTAGGGGATGTAATGCACTCCCGCATCAACGCGACCCATGGTTTCAATTGGGAGACCAAGGGTTTCAATTCACTCCCGAATCAACTGGTCAGGTCTAAGGTCTAAGGTCTTTGGATATATAATAGGGGATGTAATGCACTCCTGAATCAACTGGTCAGGTCTATGGTCTTTGGATATATAAGAAATTGGGAGACCAAGGGTTTCAATTCTTCTGGAAATGATGTACGCTTAAATATTAAAGGAGATAAGCCGAAAAATTCATGTAGCAACTGATTAAGAGTCGGACCTGGAGGAGTGATGTATCCGGCTATGAAGATCGTGGTACTAACAGTCAAGTCTGAGCAAAGTGTGCAATAGAGATTAGTTGGAGCAATGGATTGAGGAATTATACAACAAATGCAAGAAGCGATGAGTCACATGCAAATAACTAGACTTAGACACGGTTTGGGGAGATATGTAACAAAAGACCTGTGCTTAAACCGGATATTAGATGTACCTACTATTTCAAAAATAATAATATAGTATGCATATGTAAGAGTGTTTTTATGAATGTTTTATGTTTTCCTCTTTGTTGTAGTTGGACCTGCCGAATCATATTCTTTCACCTGTCCAACTGAGGTCCACGTCTAGAGTTCCCTTGTGGGTGCACCAGGCTGGTCTTAAACCATATGGTACATGACTAAATTTCTAACAATATTTGTCCTAACCCAAGTGGTTATTGGGCATAAGATGAGATCTTGGAGATCTCTTCTCTCATCTCCTATATGAAGGAGAAGGATCCTAAATGAGTACAAGTGATACAAACTACTCTAACTTAATGTTCCATCCCCTCATAGAAGTTCTCTGCTAAATGCTAATGTTGTTGTTCTCTTCCACCATTGAAGATGTTTGGTGGAGTATATTATGCATGAGCAGATCATTGATAAGTCATGGTCACCGTTGAAACCGAGTCTGGTGGAGTATATCATGCACGAGCTGATGGTGGACAAGTATCAATTTACCCTTAGGAAAGCTCTTGTTCAAGAGGAAGTGACCCTATTGCAAAGAGTTAAGTGTTCCTAGCTCACATAAGGATATTCACCTTCCTCGTTCTTCTATGCTAGAATAAAAGGCAAGGCAGACTAGGCATGACTGATCTCTTCAATCAAAGAGGAGAGAAGTTAGGGGAGGCTGATCTAACAAAGAGAGAAGCAATAGAGTAATTCACTCAGCTCTACAATAGGGAAGACACATTCATGCTACCCTGTGGTAATAGCTCTACAATAGTGACGACATGTTTAGATGCCATCCTATGGTAATCACGAAGAGAAATTATCGATAAAACAGGCAATAAGGCAATAAATATTTATTGAGGCAGATTCAGATGGAAGTAGTGGAAAGACTGGTTAAAGAAAGTTATGACACAAAAGCAACAAGACCAGATGCTGTAAAATTCCATTAGGAGATGATAAAGGAAAGAGGTGAGCTAAGCAATAAAAGAAATCTTCAAAACAAGTAAATTCCCTAGGCAACTTGATCATACTTTTGTTACACTGGTGCCTAAGATTGAGGTAGCAAAGACGATGCAAGATTAACCTAGTGTGTGCTGCAATTTTGTCTACATACTCATTATTAAGATGCTGTGTAAAAGAATGGAGGATATTATTTCTGGACTTATTTCTTATATTCATACAACTTTTATCAAGGGAAGAAGCATAGCAGAGAACTGCTCACTAGCCCATGAGTTAGTAAGGTTATTCAAGAAGCCATGTTCAGATATGTCTTGCGTCAATATTGATTTACAGAAGGCCAATGATACCAGTTAATAGGAGTTTCTTGTGCCATCTGGTTCATTGTTTTGAAATTTCTTTCTCATTGGATAAAGCTCATCAAGGAATGCATCGATTTTCCTACTTTTTATATTTTGGTGAATGGGGAACCAACTGGATTCATAAGTAGCAGTAGGGGATTAAGGCAAGGGGATCTTTTATCCTCCTACACATTCACCCTAGTTATGGATTATCCATCTGTGGTAGTTACTATGGGAGAAGAGAAAGGGGGATATTAGCTCACTTTATCACGACATCTACCCCACTGTACCACATCTTATGTATGGTGATGATCTCCTTATATTTATGAAGTCATATATAAAAAGAATTTCACCAAGTTGAACAATATTGTACGGAATTCTCACATCACTCGGTACTTGCTATTAATAGAGGCAAGAGTAAAGTTTTCTTCAATGTATCATGAAGAGAAGCACACTTCTTCCGATACTAGATCTTCAAGAAGGATATCTGCCAAACTACTTAGGTTTGCCACTCTCTGTAAACTAACTTGCCATACTGCCACTCTTTAATTGAATTTTACAGGAGTTTAGAAGGATGCAGAGGCAACTACTCTCCTTCACATGAAGGATCGAACTGGTGAAGAGTTATTTTTTGCTTTTTCTAGAAGGATGAGAAACATACTGTAAGTTGGAATATAATTTCTAAGAGAGAAGGAGCAGGAGGCCTAGGATTTAAGAGGTTAAGGAGTATGCTAGGAAGCTGCTATTGAAATTTGTTACAGATACATCACTCTGGGTAGATGGATGTGAGAGAGATACTTAAAGGGATGAAACTTCTGGGATGTAGCTGAGGATAATAATGTCTAGGTTACTTTCAAGAACATACTCGGGAAGAGATCACTTCTTCTATCACCGATAAGGAGGAATATTGCTACTACTAGACAACATACTCGTATCTGGTTTCATCTTTAGCTGCCTAATTGTAGTAGGACGGGCTGGAATGCACTCATAACTATGCGGGTAATACCCAAGTTAGTGAGGTAGTTGAAAATGGAGGATGGAGAACATATAGGCTAGAGATAACAAGGAAATTCAATTAAGAAATCATGACATCAAAATATAACATGAAGGCGACCAAGATCAATGCCACTGGTTAGCAACTCAACAGGCAACTTCACTCTCAAATCCGCTATTCAGTTAATCAGGAGACATTACACAAATCACAAATGTTCTTTGGCATAGGGTGTTTTGGTACATGGTAACTCCCTTAAGATGACTGTCTGCCTTTATGAAGCTATTCTCAATAGATTACCACCAAGGGCAGGTTGACTGGTTGAGGACTGCAGATAGACACATCACTTTTTTCTAAGATTCAATGTGAGACTATTCAACACTTACCCTTTAAATGCCCTTACACTGCATATCTTCAGAAACATAGCAAGCTGAGTTGAAAAGTAAAAGGGGTTTCTTCCTGAAGGAGGTCAGAGAGATGATATGGCATAACAAGAAGTCAAAAATATCTATTCTTATAAAGATTTCTCTGGCATTGACAATATGCCATATGGAAGGAGAGAAATAAAACAATCTTCCAGATGGAGGAGATCCATAAAGTGATATTTCTAAGAGAATCCAGGAAGATGTTTCTATTATTTTGTCTAAAATGAATGTTAAGGTTCAAGATACTATTAGAACTTAGAAGTAGGGAAATATTGCCCAATAGGGTCATCTCCCTAATTAATGGTACTTAACCTTCCCAATTCAATTAGTTTAAAACTTGCATAAAATTTTGTTAATAGAATGTATGCCTTACAAAGTTGGTCGCTTTTTCTCTCTTTTTTTTGATCTTTGGTGATGAATTTTATTCCATAATCAGTATTAACTTTACCAAGGTATGTAGCTTTGACAAATTGCCACCAGGGGGTGGCGCAATGGCTGGGGATGGTGAGGGCACTGGGCAGGTCCTGGTTCGTGCCCAAGTCTCTAAACAAAAGTAGTTTTTGACAAAGTAAAATATCGTAGTTGAAACCTAGCACCATATTTTTTGTTTAGCACGTGTTGTAGAATTTTGTTTGCCATGGTGATATAAGTTCTACATTTCAGTTTGCTTCTGTTATGTCATCTACTTGTCCATTTTTGAGCTCTAACTGAAGATTCTAAGCTTATGCAGTGTGGATGAAACGTCCACCAAAAAGCCTGAAGCAAAAGATACAATTCCAAGGAAGGAAAAATACATCCAGTTAAAGGTATTTTATCTTTGACTTCCTATCAGACTTTCGTGTATCTTTTCTTTTCCATACAATCTGGTAGATATTTGATTTGAAGTTCAGAATCCTACATGTTATCATCATCATCATGATGCAAGCCTTCTCCCATCAAAATGGGGTCGCCTATGAAGCATAAGAAAGCTCCATGAAGGATATGGTTAGTTTTTATGACCGACGTTGACCTGATGTCAATCCTGAATGTTGGTGCCAAATTCCTAGCCAAGACAGCTATGAGCATGAGAGGGTCATGCCATAAAACCTAGGGAGGCAGTTGGCAGGTAGGTAGAGATACCTTTCAGATATGCAGTTTAAGCTCATGCTGCCAAGTAGCACCCAATAAGTTCTCTTAGACTATAAAGGCCTAGATGAAGAGGTAAGATGGTGCAATTTGTTGAAGGAATTGCATTCAATCTCTATGACACATTAAGCCAACGAGTGAAAAGGAATTTTAATTCCAAAATATTCGACATAATAAGTGATAATTTTTGTGTATCTAAACATTATGCCCTTTATTGTGAAAACTGTTGCCTTCTTCATACTACAACCTCAAAGAACTCTTTACAGTTCTTACATAGAATTGACAGACACTTGCATGAATCTTAACCATATGAATGGAGTTGTTATTTTCCTTAAAATGTGGTTTTTGCATGACTTTATCATCCTACCCTTTTGCCTCTTGTGAAATTATTTTGCATAACATGATTTATATGATTATATTTAACATGTTGGGCTGTTATGCAGGCAAGATATTAATGTTTTGGATCTAAATTTGGAGTAATAGTGCCAAGATATTTATATATTGTAACAATTTGGCCCAAGTGAAGGTTAATGTTTTGAATTAGATAATGTTAAACCATACTTTTTGTTACACTTATTGAATTAGATCATCAATTGATTCAAAAGGCTTTGATTTGAGTTCTTTAAGGAATGTATAAATGTCAACCAATGAAATTTAAATTACTCCTGCCCTATAATGATGTAATGTAATATTATATTAGTCTATAATTTGGCATAATCTAGTTTAAGATTTTTTTTTTTGGTAATTGAGCCGACATTGTCTCATTGAATTATTATTTACTCCAGACAAGTTATATTGAATCTAAAAAAAATGGTATCTTGAAATTCCCTTTGATCTTCCTTTGTTCCCAACAAATTTAGATGGATCACGAACTTCAATGTCAACAAGCCGTGGTACATTTGGGACATAGTATAGGTAGAATTAATCCGAATTAAGATTGTATTTTATAGTCTATATCTTTCTTTTGATTTTTTTTTTTTTTTTTTTTTGCAAGCATGTTTAACACCATTGCATCAAATAATAAGGGGATCGAGTTCACATTTTTTATGAGTTTATTGATTTTCAATTTAATTGGCCAACACAAGATATGCTATTGTTACCCAAAACAAAAACACCTTGCATAGAGGTAGCCATTTGATACCTCATATTTATTCTCCATCGGCTCAATGAATAACATTTCTGATAATTGATATCTTTTTTTATCTTAGTGCGAATACTATGTTTAAACAATTTACCTGTTTTCTCATTTTCTGCTGAAGCAGTAGTACCTCTAAATCATCAGTTGTTTCGTTGTATACAACTTTTCACACTTTTTGCATCTTTGCTTAAGCCGACAATATATACTTTTTAGTAGACCGCACTTACTCAATCTTCTCAGTAAACAACTTGAGCTATTTTCAATAATATGGCAAAGCTTTTCATGTATAGATTTTTTTTCCACCATGTGCTTCAATTTATAGCAATGAAATGGTAATTGGCTAAGAGTTAATGGTCATAAAGTCTTCTCCATCTTCTATCACACACCATTGACAAATTCATTATCATATTGCCTCACGAACTCATCCAGATTCATTTCGTGCATGTTATCCTGAAAAATGTTAATGCTACTTTGCTAAGTTATTTCATGTTGGCAAGGAATATGTGGATAGATGTGAGCCTAACAATGTTGTTGTTTGTATGATTTGGATAGCCAATCTTTTCATCTAATTTGTACTTGCATTTTTATTCATCGTTGCTCAAATTCATCTTGACTATCACTCTCCATCCATACTTCAAAAACTACTCATCATGGATCTTTTGCACACTCATTGAATATGCTTAATGTTATGCTTCCAAGATGCCATGAACAAAATGTATGACAGGTATTTGGTAAGTATATATTAATTGCTCTAGGAATGTTTTGTCTTGATTATGGTTACTTGAACGTTGAACGCTGCAGAACGAATTGTGAAAACATGGAATGAGACGGTCATATCAAGTGTTTAGAATCCAAATCCATATTTTCTGTTGAGGAAAATGGTATCATGTTTCCTCTATATGCTGCATCATAAAATGCATCACATTTTCACCTAATTGTTATATAAATCCTATGACTAACATAACAATTTTTTGCCGAAATTAGAAGAATATGAAGATATTCTACCTCAAGGAAAGATGCGAACTAAGTTGCAATGCTAGATACACACCGGATCTAAACTAAGCTTGGACTTGTACAAACAAAGAGATACATATAATGGAGTTGTGCATGGAGGAGCTAGAGCCTGAACCGACTCAGAGGCCCATTGGCTGGATATGATGTTGAACCCACATTGTTAGTGGTCAAGAATGCTGTGGCCACAACATATATCGATACCAGGGAAAAGGAAACCTCTGAGGCTATTGGGCGACAACACAAAAGGGATCCATATCCAATTGAGGTGGAAGATGCATTGGCATGATTGAAGGTGTACCATTAATGCATCTAGTTGAAGTGGTCTTGCTGGAACTTGGGATGGGACTAAAAATCGTTTTACATTGCGAAATTTGATAGTTGACTTCATTGTTTGTCGAATCTGACGGTTCAGTAGCCATGGTTGGATCTGCAGTCCACTAGCTCCTCAGAATATGCAGAGAGAACAAGAGAAAGAAGAGGATGAGGGAAAGAAAGAGAGGATGGCGAGTCTCAACCTCTGGACCTTGTCTTTGATTGTTATACCCAAACTTCAATGCTTCTGCATATTTCTAAGAGGTCCAAAGCCTCAGCTCATATCACAGACCCAATTTTTTCGGAATCGCCATAAAACCCACAAAGTTCCATACAAACACAATATAAACAATGCTTTATGTAATATATAGACTTCAAGCTCAGGATGCTGAAGCATCAGAGGAGGAAGGACAAGCGCACTATTTCTAACCTGCATGGGGCAAATTGCTGCGTCTGCAAACGCACAAAAGGCCAATACTAAGAAGGTGCCACCTATGACTCAGCACTTCAATAGAAGAAGCTGAGGGACCCTATTACCCAACCTAATTATCATGAAGATCATTGTGTGGAATGTAAGAGGGTTTAATTCCATTATTAGATTGGGGGATGTAAAAGATTGCTCAGAGATAACAAGTAATAACATTATATTCTTTGGGTTGTAAAAACCAAAATGAAGAAGCAGAAAGAGGAGATATATAAAGCTAAGTTGTCTAGTAAGTGGAAACGTGTTTGCTTACACAACTAATGATAAATGTCGGATATGGATTGGTTGGGATACCGCTCAATAGGATCTTATGTACTTCACAGCACAGATCAATGTCTATCTGTTATACCTAAGAATCAAGGGGGTCTTAACATGACTGTCTCAGTAGTCTATTGCTCTAAGATTCATACAGATAGAAGATTATGGAATGAATTGGAAACTATTGCTTCAGTGATTAATCTTCCTTTGTTGGTACTTGGGGACTTTATTGCATATATAACTCTGAGAAATTTGGAGGTAATCAAGTTGTAGAGATGATCTTGGAGGAGTTTATAGTTGTTTGTTGAATGCTAGACTGAAAGAGCTAGATTCACAGGGTAATACATGTCATGGTCTAATAAGTCTACTGGTAACAGGATCCTATGTAAACTAGATAGATGCTTTGGTAATATACACTGAATGCATCACCTTCTAGTTGTATATGCTCACTACCTTAGCTCTGCATCTAGTGATCATAGTCCAATACTTGTGGATTTATTGGAATTTGACAGGAGGCCTAGATGTTTTCCTTTCAGATTATGCTAATCATTAACATTTGATGGAAGGGTATAAAGAGTGTGCTGATACAACTATGAATGTTGGGTTAAGTGGATCCTTTATGTATAGGCTGGTGACAATTCTTAAAAGCATCAAATTATCCATCAAAGACTGGAGGCAGAGGCAACCTCCTTCAATTAGATGCAGCAAATAAGCTCTTTCTGCTATTCAGTCAAGTTGCAGGAGGATCCTCTCAACCCTGAGCTTATCGATTAGGAGGAGAAAGCTTTCAAGAATTATTATGCGGGTTATTTACACTAACTATCCCTAAGTTTTGGGTTTATAACACGGGGTACTCCTACTTTTAAACTAATTACACGGACCGCCCCTCCCTTTAGAAAAATAAAATAAAAATAGGGGTAGTTAGTGTTATAACTTTTTACTTTTATCTTAAAGTAGGGGTATCCCATGTAATAATCATAAAACATGGGGATGGTTAGTTAATTAGTTTAAAAGTAGGTGACGCAGCGTGATAGCGGAACGGGCTTACCTTCGTGCTTTGCAATGGCCAAGTTGATCGGTGATGACGATAACTGGAACACCGTTGCTTGGTGAGGGCGAAGCGGTGCCGCAAAAACTTCGACGGATGGCATTGTGAGGGGTCCGCACGAAGGTTACTTGAAAACCTCAAGCGAGGGACTTTCGAATCCATGGAACAGTCAAGTCCACGACCAAGAAAAGAAGAGAACAAATCTCAAACTTAAAGAAGAATTTTATTGATTAAACGTTGTTTCTCAATTGCATACAGAAGGTGCCTATTTATAGGACTTTTATGACAACCTAATCCTACTCAAATAAAGATAAAACATATCCTAATAAAGATAAAACTATCCTAATAAAAGATATAGTCAAAATAAGAGTCCTAAAAGAAATATGATTCTTATCAACTCTTAAAAAAAAATAAAGCAAAAGAAAAAGAATCCTAAAAGGATTCGGAGTTGGAATCCACGCTATATGAGTCTCCCCTGCTTCAAAATAACTCGTCCCCGAGTTCTTCTCAGAATAGAGCGGTTCGCCAGGTGAAAAATATTCGTAAAGATCAGAGATATTGATGGTTGGGGAGATCTGTGTGTCTTCATTCTGAAGTTGCAGATGAATCGTCGGTAGAAGTTGGCGAGAACATAGAAGCTTTGAACTTTAGTCATTGTCTTTGGTGTAAACCAGTCGCGGTTTGCTCGAATATTCTCTGTATAAATACTGTGGCCATCGACGTTAGTCACAAATCCCAAGAAGATGAGTTTGTTAGTAAGCATGCTACACTTCTTAATTTGAACAAGGTTGAGAACTTCTCTGAGGTGCTCCAGATAATTAGCTTGACTCTTGCTATAAATCAGGATATCATCAAAGTAGGTCTATGAACTTTCTTGTTAATAACTTCAAAACATGATTCTTGATGCGCATAAAGATTTTTGATGCATTCTAAAGTCCGAAGGACATAAAGAGCCATTCATATAGTCTTTCTCGGGTTTTGAAAATAGTCTTCCACTCACCATCAGGTCGAATCTCGATTTGATGGTATCCGCTCTTCAAAACGATCTTTGAGAAAATTGTAGAGCTTGAAGTTGTCTGAAGAAAACACATATATGCAGGATTTTTTGCAGCACCTAGAAAATCCAGGAACTGACGATCGAACTTAGATGATGTGTCTGGCGGATCACTCCGAGGTTTGTGATGAGGAGGTCTGCCATCGTTATTGGAAGCTTTAGATATTGGTGAATTCTTCAATGCTCCGTCGAAGGAGAAAGTCTTTTCTTGAGGTGTTGGAGGTTTTAGCTCAGCATCTGCAATGTGTGCATCCGACTTTGATACGATCTTCTCAATCTCGTCGTCTTCATAGTCAACAACGACCACTGGTGCTCTGAGTGGATAACTGTTGTGAACACACTCGAGTCCCTTTTGTCGATGGCTGGTAGTAGAACGAGCATTTGTGCCTCGTCTCTGTGTGTGGTATCCCCGTGAAATCAATTGTAGCATTATATTGGATACCAAGAAAATCCAGTACTTTGTCCAATTTGTCAGACAAGGCATCTAATTTGTTTGACAAGATGTCAACGTTGTCTGATAGAGCATCAAATTTCTTGCGCGTGATGGATTTCGCCATTGTTGTTTTGAAAAAAAGAAAATTTTCAAAGGTTCCCAAAAATTGGAATCCTCAAACTGTAGGGCTCTGATACTACTTGACGCAGCGTGATAGCGGAACGGCTTACCTTCGTGCTTGGCAATGGCCAAGTCGATCGGTGATGACGATAACTGGACCACCAATGCTTGGTAAGAGCGAACCGGTGCCGCAAAAACTTCGACGGATGGCCTTGTGAGGGGTCCGTACGAAGGTTGCTTGAAAACCTCAAGCGAGGGACTTCCGAATCCACGGATGTCACGCCCCGCTCCCGTAGGAGCGATCGTCCTCGCTAAGGCGTGATGCCGCACGAGCCTAGATTGCGCTCGTGCAAGGCAGTTCCATAACGGCCGATTACATCGGCGGCGACGGGGTCGTCGCCCAGAAGTCCCAAGCAGAAACATTGAATACATTGCAGTGGAATTTAAAGAAGAACACATGAACAAGTCATTCAAAAGAAGCTCTTTTATTGATATTGAACACAAGATTACATTTGTGGGCGCAAGGCCAAATTACAAGTCTCTCGTGCTCACTTTTCTCTCGATTACAAAGTCGCTCTCTGCTCTCTTCTTGATTACAATGCTTGAGTCAGCGGAAGCTTTGGAAGGCGATGTCCATACATTATGCCTGTATAAGTCTTCAGATCACGCGACCGCACGCTTCGACTCGCCAAGGAACTCCGTGCCTCGACGCATCCAAGCGAGCTCCGCGCCACGAGCTTCTACCTGTGCCTGCACATGAAATCTGTGTGGGTGTCAGTACCACTGTACTGGTGGAGTGAGCTTCTCGCCCACCCATACATAACCGACACGTTCATTTACTTTGTGCAGCTTAAACCCTTTCGATTGTCTTTCTAGTCTTGTCTTAGGATCAGTTTTAAGACTTGACGTCTAGCCAACTCGATGTGCAACGACAGGGTCGTGCTACAATACCGACGTGTGTTCCGATCGAGGCAATGCCTTATCGCCTAGGTACTCGGGACGGCAAGGTCGTGCCACATTCTACTCGCAACTTAGACATATTCAAGACAATGCTATGCCGAAGAGCAACTTACGCAAACTCGGCCGTGCCAGGACCTTTGTTTAAACTCAAACGCCTCTAGACCATCCTCGTGCCAGCAATTCAAGTGCCAAGGATGACAACGGGACGACTCGTGCAGGCCGTGCCTCTAGACCTTGCTTAGACTTGTTCGTGCTTCAAGATTGAGGCCGCGCCTCGCAAGTTATCAAGACTTATCATGCTACCGCCTTGCGGCCTTCCTGCTAGACCTATTTGCTAACTTAGACAAGATTTGTGGACCATAGTATCACTTCCAAGAACATCTTGACGCCATCTATCGTGCCAAGCACGGTGCCTATGCTGCAGCCCAGTCTTAGGCCCAGACCTTGTGTTACCGACTAGACCTGCATTCAAGCTCTAGACTCAATCCAAAGGCATACACGCGGTGTGCCGCTATTGCCGACACATCTACATGAGTGGTCACTAGCAATTTCAAGCTATCTTGGACTGGCTCGTGGGATATCGGTCACGTCCCTACACGGGTAGCTAGTCCGGAGGCGCCAAAGTCTCCCATGCGGTTATCCAGCATCCTACTTTGAGCCACACTCGCTTCTCCCGGGCCGAATGATCCCAGCGCCCCGGTGATCACTCGAGAAGACTACACCTTGTCGACAAGTTGCCCAATGACCATGCATACTCGATCTATCCAGTCTATCCAGTCCTTTCTTAACATGACCATGCATTCCTTCTTTCTATCAAGACTTAACGAGACTCCCAAGCCGGAGGAACGATCTCGTGTGCGGGACATATCATGACTTAACGAGACTCCCAAGTAGCGGGATCGATCACGGCGACAACAAGTCGCGTGGACTTCCTTTGTTCGTGGCAAGCATTTCACTAAATCGACCGTAGCTCGTGCCTTAGACAGACCTGGTTCTATAGGCGACGCTAACGCTCAAGTCATATACTTATACAACGAGCCTTGTTCTCAAGGAACTACGCAACTTGACAACCGCAGATAGAGCGGGACAGTGCTAGAACTGGCTTCGATAGCCCAGCTCAACTCTTATCTAACTTATTCGGGCAACGACTCGACGAGCGAAGGCTACGCCGAGCTCCGCATCGAGGGAACGTGCTAGGCACGAGGTCGACTTGGACAACCAACTTTTCGGGTGCCTAGACTTAAGCCAACGAGCCGTGTGAGACGACTTAACTTGCGGGATGTGCGAAGGCTATGCCAAGCCTTGCGGGACAGGACCGTTCATGCTTTATCAAGCATTCATGTGGACGACGCCTATGACTTAGGCTAATTCTAGTGTTGGGACAAACGACGGGACCGTGCATGCTTTTCAAGCATTCACGCAGGCGACGCCTATTACTTAGGCTATTTCAAGTGTTGGGGCAACTTAACAACTTAACCAACGTCCTTCCCCCAAGCCACGGGAACAAAGGATCGTGTGTCATTTGAAAGCACGCTGAGCCGACTTCTATGCAGACCGTGGGACCATTTTCCAGGTTCTAAGACATTCCGACGGACGGGATTATTCCCTTAGCTATGTTGGTGCGTAGCTTTTATATTAGCCTACTTGTGCAAGTTGAAAACATGCGCATTATTAAGTGAAGGCTACGATGAGGCAAGTTCACCGAAACTACCCCACCTGTGCGAGGAGTCGCCTCGGACGAGCGAGCCTTCGAGCAGCCGTTGCAAGGCTGAGTTCCAACGCCGTCGGCGTTTCGATACCTCCGATTGACTTTGAGGGACGGGGCACTACAACATACACCACTCAGAACAAGTCTCGTCCTCGAGACTTTCCTGGAGGCAAGCCATCCTACCATTTCTAGGGCCAAGACTAATCGTGCCCAGACGCGGGACTATCGCACACTTCGCCTACGCGTTTCTTCGATTCCGAGCCACGCTCGCACTATTATCAATCCTTTCGTTAACATGATTTCAAGATCTCGACACACTCCCATCTTTCAAGTCTTGCTTGAACTCATTGTATCACTTGGCTGGATCGTGCACGCATTCCAAGCGTCCCCAAAATAATGCATTCAGCCAGGCCGCATGATAGAGAATTTGTCATTCTCACTCGAGTCGCCTCGTGCACATATCCAGGCGTCCCTGAAATATATACATGTCAGCCGAGTCTCGTGAGCAGGGTTTCCTACGTTCGTGATTCATGCTATCCATTCAAACCAATCCTCAAGATCAATTCTTCGATTGATAACTCTGCAACAGGGGCGTTTCGCCTAACCGCTAGGCCAATCTTTACGAGGCTAAGTCAATGTCAGGATTGGAATTATAGTTCCCCAACAATAATGCCAACACTGACCCCAATCCTAGGGTCAAACCAAAGTCGGTAGTACGAGATTTTCTACCCAAGCTCGCGTCACTCAGATTTCTAAACATCGAGCACGATCACCTATCCGCATCAATGCATGCGTTGCGCGTATTCGATTTTTATCTAAATCACCAACTCTAACCAATTTGTGCATTCGATCACGAGGTCATCTAGCTCGACAATACGTTGCGCCCCAATCTCATGCGAGTCCGATTATCCACGGTGGTTCATGAATCACCATGCAACGCACCCGCGGAATAATCATCATCATCGAGACGTAACTCTTGTTTGAGTTTAGACTAACTCATTTTCGATACGCGGATTGGACCTACTCAATCCTCAAGTTCAATTCTTCAAGCACACAAATCCATTCTCGAGTCACCTTCGCGTCAAACCATAAATCGAAGCACACAAATTGTCACGCCAAGCTAGGTCAATCACCCCCGCTGTATGAATCACCATACCAGCGCTCACGCGGAGTGATCGTCTCAAATCGGCGCGACGCATGTGCGAGGCTGGAGTTGCGCTCGCATAAGACAAGAATGTCGAAGTTGTGGTTATCGACGAAGCAAATCCAAACGTTTCATTTTCATCTAAGCCAAGATTTCAATTTGATAGTCCGCGTCATTCATTCAACCAGAAAATCCTCGAGCCAAGTTTTATCCTTTCTTCGACACGTTTCGATATCCTGAGTATAGCATCCATCGGAACAATGACATTTGCACGATCGTCGTTCGCCGAGTCAGAGTACCCCTGAGTTATCGCATATCGATCTTTGATACGCCTCAATACCATCGACGATATGCGTAACCTGACGATCTTCCTTTGCAACCAATTTCGAGTCGTACGACCGATGTTATTGTTCGGACTGGATATCCCATAATTTCCTCGATATTCAAGATCAAGTTCGATCGCAATTCCTCAAGCTCGTTTCAAGATCGTTGTTCGAAACTCAAATCACATTTCATTTGCATCAATCCGATATCGTACGCGCAATACTCTAAGTTTCCTCGATCACGACCATTCATTTTCATTCATCGTTTCGAATCACTTCGATATCGTTTTCTAACTCGCATTGCCTATTCGCAAGTCGTCCGAACGAGATGCTCGTTTGGGACATTCGAAGTCACGACCAACTAAGCGTGACGCGTTCTAAGGCTTTGCGCGATCGCATCGCCTCGCCGATATACTCGTAATCCTCAATATTTGCTCGAATGATTTTCAAGAAAATTCATACACCACTCGGATTCGAGCCATCTGATCGAGCCTACAATCACGTTCGCGTCATTCGCTAAAACATCTTTCAGATTCGTTCGACGAATCCCTAGCGTAATCGCTCACGTCGTATCGACGTACTAAGTTGTTCGCACTATTTCCTCGAAATCCAAGGCAATCCTCCGTGTACGCCTAAGCGTTAACTCGATAGCGTTCCTATCGATAGACACTCTAAGTGCAGCTTCGCTCCCGACCGAGCGGTACTTGGTATCGCTCGCACTCGTTTGCACCAAAAGTCGAGGTGCGCGATACGCGACACAACTTAGCCAAAAGGCCGTGCGCATGGCTATCCCGTGCGGACTATATTCGAGTTTGCACTCTCAATTGCTAGGGTCAATGCATGACTATTTAAGCACGCACGTGACATGTTAACTTAGCAGGTGTTTTCTTTATCGAGTCGAGTTTAACATCGTTCGGCACAAAGGCCTACAGATGCTTTCGACGATAGCCTACCGATGCGTTTGGTTGAACGCTTGTACGAGCTTTCGAAAATATTTAGACTTATTGTATGGACATGCCGAGGGACAATCGAGAGAGAGCGCATACTTATTTTCCAACGACGAGCTTTCAAAACTGAAAATTTGATTTGAAGTCCAAGGGCGTAAAGCCGTGCTCTGATACCATTATCTCACGCCCCGCTCCCGTAGGAGCGATCGTCCTCGCTAAGGCGTGATGCCGCACGAGCCTAGATTGCGCTCGTGTAAGGCAGTTCCATAACGGCCGATTACATCGGCGGCGACGGGGTCGTCGTCCAGAAGTCCCAAGCAGAAACATTGAATACATTGCAGCGGAATTTAAAGAAGAACACATGAACACAAGTCATTCAAAGGAAGCTCTTTTATTGATATTGAACACAAGATTACATTTGTGGGCGCAAGGCCAAATTACAAGTCTCTCGTGCTCACTTTTCTCTCGATTACAAAGTCACTCTCTGCTCTCTCTCTTGATTACAATGCTTGAGTCAGCGGAAGCTTCGGAAGGCGATGTCCATACATTATGCCTGTATAAGTCTTCAGATCACGCGACCGCACGCTTCGACTCGCCAAGGAACTCTGTGCCTCGACGCATCCAAGCGAGCTCCGCGCCACGAGCTTTTACCTGTGCCTGCACATGAAACACTGTGTGGGTGTCAGTACCACTGTACTGGTGGAGTGAGCTTCTCGCCCACCCATACATACCCGACATGTTCATTTACTTTGTGCAGCTTAAACCCTTTCGATTGTCTTTCTAGTCTTGTCTTAGGATCAGTTTTAAGACTTGACGTCTAGCCAACTCGATGTGCAACGACAGGGTCGTGCTACAATACCGACGTGTGTTCCGATCGAGACAATGCCTCATCGCCTAGGTACTCGGGACGGCAAGGTCGTGCCATTCTACTCGCAACTTAGACATATTCAAGACAATGCTATGCCGAAGAGCAACTTACGCAAACTCGGTCGTGCCAGGACCTTTGTTTAAACTCAAACGCCTCTAGACCAATCCTCGTGCCAGCAATTCAAGTGCCAAGGATGACAACGGGACGACTCGTGCAGGCCGTGCCTCTAGACCTTGCTTAGACTTGTTCGTGCTTCAAGATTGAGGCCGCGCCTCGCAAGTTATCAAGACTTATCATGCTACCGCCTTGCGGCCTTCCTGCTAGACCATTTGCTAACTTAGACAAGATTTGTGGACCATAGTATCACTTCCAAGAACATCTTGACGCCATCTATCGTGCCAAGCACGGTGCCTATGCTGCAGCCCAGTCTTAGGCCCAGACCTTGTGTTACCGACTAGACCTGCATTCAAGCTCTAGACTCAATACAAAGGCATACACGCGGTGTGCCGCTATTGCCGACACATCTACATGAGTGGTCACTAGCAATTTCAAGCTATCTTGGACGGGCTCGTGGGATATCGGTCACGTCCCTACACGGGTAGCTAGCCCGGAGGCGCCGAAGTCTCCCATGCGGTTATCCAACATCCTACTTTGAGCCACACTCGCTTCTCCCGGGCCGAATGATCCCAGCGCCCCGGTGATCACTCGAGAAGACTACACCTTGTCGACAAGTTGCCAATGACCATGCATACTCGATCTATCCAGTCTATCCAATCCTTTCTTAACATGACCATGCATTCCTTCTTTCTATCAAGACTTAACGAGACTCCCAAGCCGGAGGAACGATCTCGTGTGCGGGACATATCATGACTTAACGAGACTCCCAAGTAGCGGGATCGATCTCGGCGACAACAAGTCGCGTGGACTTCCTTTGTTCGTGGCAAGCATTTCACTAAATCGACCGTAGCTCGTGCCTTAGACAGACCTGGTTCTATAGGCGACGCTAACGCTCAAGTCATATACTTATACAACGTGCCTTGTTCTCAAGGAACTACGCAACTTGACAACCGCAGATAGAGCGGGACAGTGCTAGAACTGGCTTCGATAGCCCAGCACAACTCTTATCTAACTTATTCGGGCAACGACTCGACGAGCGAAGGTTACGCCGAGCTCCGCATCGAGGGAACGTGCTAGGCACGGGGTCAACTTGGACAACCAACTTTTCGGGTGCCTAGACTTAAGCCAACGAGCCGTGTGAGACGACTTAACTTGCGGGACGTGCGAAGGCTATGCCAAGCCTTGCGGGACAGGACCGTTCATGCTTTATCAAGCATTCATGTGGACGACGCCTATGACTTAGGCTAATTCAAGTGTTGGGACAAACGACGGGACCGTGCATGCTTTTCAAGCATTCACGCAGGCGACGCCTATTACTTAGGCTATTTCAAGTGTCGGGACAACTTAACAACTTAAGCCAACGTCCTTCCCCCAAGCCACGGGAACAAAGGATCGTGTGTCATTTGAAAGCACGCTGAGCCGACTTCTATGCAGACCGTGGGACCATTTTCCATGTTCTAAGACATTCCGACGAGACGGGATTATTCCCTTAGCTATGTTGGTGCGTAGCTTTTATATTAGCCTACTTGTGCAAGTTGAAAACATGCGCATTATTAAGTGAAGGCTACGATGAGGCAAGTTCACCGAAACTACCCCACCTGTGCGAGGAGTCGCCTCGGACGAGCGAGCCTTCGAGCAGCCGTTGCAAGGCTGAGTTCCAACGCCGTCGGCGTTTCGATACCTCCGATTGACTTGAGGGACGGGGCACTACAACGGAGCAGTCCAGTCCACGACCAAGAAAAGAAGAGAACAAGTCTCAAACTTAAAGAAGAATTTTATTGATTAAACGTTGTTTCTCAATTGCATACAAAAGGTGCCTATTTATAGGACTTTTATGACAACCTAATCCTACTCAAATAAAGATAAACCTATCCTAATAAAGATAAAGCCTATCCTAATAAAAGATAGAGTCAAAATAAGAGTCCTAAAAGAAATATGATTCTTGTCAACTCTTAAAAAAGATAAAGCAAAAGAAAAAGAATCCTAAAAGGATTCAAAGTTGGAATCCACGCTACATCAGTAGGGATACCCGTGTTAAACTCAAACCTTAGGGGTAGTTAGTGTAAATAACCCTTATTCTGCTAATCTGCTTTAGTATTAGAAGAGGAGATAAACCTGGCTCAGGGGGCTAATTGCATTGGCTTAATGAGGGGATAATTGCAGTAGATTTTTCTACTACTATCAAGGCAAGGAAATCAGTGAATAGTAAATGGTCATTGACACTGCTGGGCAACATGCAATTAATGAAGATCTGGTTACTGAAGAAAGTATCCTATATTATGTAGATTTGTACAATCAGCAGCAATATAGGAGTGATTTCCCTCTGCTGATCCCTAGAAGGCTCATTACTGGATATGCTAATCACACATTGATGCAAGATGTGAGTAGAGAAGAGGTAAAGGCTATCATTATGGAGGCTGATATTAACAGAGCACCAGGGCCTGATGGCTTCTCAGCTAAGTTCTTTAAACTCCATTGGGATCTACTCAAGGAGGACCTTATGGCTGCCATCACTGATTTCTTTAGGAAAGGTAAACTTTTGAGACAAGTTAATCATACTTTTTACTCTTATCCCTAAGGTTGAAAGGGCTGCTAGAGTACAGGACTTTAGACCCATTTCATGTTGCAACTTTATGTATATTCATTACTAAGATAATGTGCAAGAGGCTGGAGGGGATCTTACTTATTTCTGAAAATCAATGTGCTTTCATCAAGGGCAGAAGTTTGGAGACAATATATTATTGGCTCATGAATTGATTAGAGCTTTTGGCAAGAGAGGGAGTGGTAAATGCTGCATAAAGATAAACAGGAGAAAGGTCTGTGATACAGCTAATAGAGACTTCATTTGTCATAATCTAGCTTGTATGTGGTTGAATTTGCATTGGGTTAATCTCATGAGGGAATGTATTTCTACTCCACCATTCTCCATATTATTGATAGAAAACCAATGGTTTCATTAATTCAAATAGAGATCTGAGACAAGGGGACCCTTTATTTCCGTATCTGTTTGCAGTTGCTATGGAATACATGTCTACAAGGCTGGAGGTTGAAGTTGCAGCAGGTAGATTCACTCCTTTGCATAAGGCAACCCATCCTAAGATTTCTCACCTGATTTATGTTGATGATGTGCTCATATTTGCTTCTAATGTGGAATCAATAGTTGCTGTTTGGGAGTGCTTTGCTTCTCTAAAGATATGGCAGGGCTAGCTTTAAATGCTTTGAAGAGCAAGGTGTTATTTTTAGTAAACACTGCCAGAACAAGTCTATAATCAGACAGTTGCTAGGGATGAAGGCATAATGCCAGTGACCTATCTTGGAATTCCTTCGTCCAATAGAGCTATTGACTCCGTGGGGAGCTCTAAACTAATAGAGAAGCACAGGAAGAAGCTGAAGGGATGGAGAGGTAAATTGCTTTGGTATGCTGGGAGACTAGAACTGGTGAAGTCTGTTTAGTTATCACTAATATTGTTAGTTCTGGCTTCAAGTGTTCAAGGTTCCTCAGTCAATGATCAAGAAAATACACTCTTTATGTGCTAATTTCTTATGGGGAAACTCTAGACTTCCTATCAAGTGGACTGACTTCTCAAGGAGGGCTTGGTCTGAGAAATCTCAATGATATCATGTCCAGTCTGCAAATAAAGAGAGCATGGAATTTTCTGACGACTGAAAGTAGATGTAGCTTGTGGATGACGAATAAGTACTAGGGTTGCAACTTTTGATCCATTCAGGTGGATAATAATGCAACTACTACTTGGCACGGTCTTGTACATATTACGGATGCTCTCCTGCTAGCTATCTCAAGGGCTTTTGTTAGTGATAGAATCACTTCCCTATGGTTTGATAAGTGGTTGGCACAGGGTAGGCTTAGGTTTGGTTGGCAAGCCTTTACTATGCACAATGAAGATTGACAACTTACCCATATTCTTAATGATCGAAAATAGAACCCCTCAGCAACAAAGAATCACTACCCCTTCCTTTGCAGGAGGAGGTAGGAGGGATGCCCATAGTAAATGACAGGCATGAGGATTATTGGTATGTAATATCTATACTGATCTTTTACCTTCAAATCAGCTTATGTACTCTCTAGAGGCCCTCCTACTGTAGTGGAGTGGCATGACGTGTTGTGGTATTCTGGGTACTGTGGCAAGATGTCCTATTGCACTTATAGGGACATCAAGTGTAGACTTTTCACCAAGGATAAACTGTTGTAGTTTGGTACTATTGCAGAGAGCAGTTGTGCTTTATGTAAGAGGGAAGAGGAGAATATTCAACACTTACTTTTTGGAAGTGAGTAAACTGCAGAGAGTTTTGGGAACCAGTAAGCATGGTCCCAGGGGTGAGTTCTACTAATTATCTCATGGATACCATCTCTGGTATCCAGGATAAGAGTAAAAAGGTTCCAAGGAGTACATTGTGGAGAGACATGCTCTCGATGCTACCATTTGGCACTTATGGCAAAGGGGAATAATATAATTTTCAGTAATGGTGTGGTTAGAAGTCAATGACTACGACAATGTTTCAAAAAGGATGTGCAAGTGCTGCTCAGGAACTGCAAGAAAAAGGGTGATAGTTTTACTAGGATGCAACAAATGGATGTGTTCTGGGGTATAATCCCCCAAGCTAAAGTGGCCCCACTGCCCAGGCTTCGTACGGATGCATTTCTTACGCTGTATTTTATCCATACATCAATAAAATTACTTACTTTTTCATATATATATATATATATATATATATATATATATATATATATATATAAAGAGAGAGAGAGAGAGAGAGAGAGAGAGAGAGAGTTGTCCCCAGGAGATCGCATGGATGTCCCCTCTCCAGATGAAGTTGGCACAAATGCTCTCCACCTTCCTAATAGTGACCACCAAAACTAGGATAGACTAGAGACAAAATAGCGCCAGGGCAGAGATGACTGACCTCACTAGCTCAATGCGACCCCCAAAGGACATGTTTGCTGCCTGCCATCCTTCTACCCTACTCTGAGCATACTCTACCAGACCCTGACAGTCCAGTTCCCCTCGCATAGTTAACTGTCAGAGGCACCCCCAGGTATTTGACTGACAACTTTCCTTTTTCGATGCCTAGGATTGCCGCTCTTTCCTATTTCAGCGTACCAAGAGAGCTAAAATAGACTCGACTCTTTTCTCGGTTCAGTTGAAGCCCAGAAAGCTTGCCAAACTCACCCATAGTCCCAGCTAGTATGGTTATCCCTCCCATAGATGGCCGAAGGAAAACTAGGAGGTCATCCGCATATATGAGGTGCGAAACATGCGACGTGATTTGCTTGTACAGAGGCACAACCTGCCCACTATGCACCGCCATATCCATCAGGCAAGAGAAGTACTCCATGACAAGAGTGAACAGATAAGGAGATAGGGGGTCCCCTTGTCTCAGCTCTCTGTTGCTACGAAAGAACCCATATGGGATGCCCTGTATGAGAACTGATAAAGTAGGGGTCGAGATGCACTCCATAATCCTCGATACCCATATCTAACCATCATGTGACATAGGAAGTCCCTGTTTACCATGTCATAAGCTTTCCTTAGGTCCAACTTCACACACGCCTTCTTGCCCTCCGATTTGTTGAACTTTCGCACCATCTCATGAGCGAGCAGGCTGTGCTCCGCGATCGATCCGTCCTTGATGAAAGCCGTCTGGCTCAGGAAGACCAGGTCCTGCATAATTTCCTCCATGCGCCGACACATAAGGTGATTAATTATCTTATAAAGATAATTACAGCACGCAATAGGACAGAGGTTAGCCAGCGAAGTCGCCCCTTCTTTCTTCGATACCAGGGTCAGAACGTGTGGTTGAGCTCCTTCAGCAATTTCTCCTCCGTGAAGAATTCCTGTACTGCTTCAAGAACTTGCAGCTTCAACGAACCCCAGTGGCGCTTGTAGAACCCACTGCTAAACCCATCCGGCCCTGGAGCCTTGTTAGGGTCTGCCTTCATGATAATAGCCTCCACCTCCTCCAACCTGACCGACACAAGTAACTGTCTGTTGCCCTACGACGTCACCAGCTTCTTTGTGATGATATCCGAAAAAACAAACAAATAGTCAGCTTGAAAATATAACTCTGAATAGTACCTGACAGTCTCCCCTGGATCGCAGTTGGGTTGCCAACTAGCTTGTCCTCTCCGTCAAGTAGACGGGAGACACTATTCCTGTGTTGTCTGGTGCATCACATCATAGAAGAACTTAGAGCAGCGGTTCCCCTCCTTAAGCTAGGAGCAATTAGCACATTGTGCCACACTAATTTCCTTTTGGAGTTGGAGAATGTTGACATCCCCTATCAATTCCTTTTCCTGTGCCGCTAAGAGCCAATCCAGGATATCAGATTGCATGGAGTTCTGAGTAGCCCTGAGTATAGCCTCCTTGTCCTCCAGAGATGGTCGGGGTATACTCTTCACCCAGCTCCGGATAGCCCACTTATTACACTTGAGGATGTGTACCATGCGGAATTGAGCCGTTCCCTCCTGCTGATAGTGAACCCCCTCGGCCACTGCCTCCATAAAGCCCTCAGACAAGTACCAGCTGTTGTTGCAGCGGAAAGGACACGACTTTCAAGTGGGCCGCTCAGTAAGCCGACCCTGATCGGGGAGTGATCACTAGTTCCAGCAGCTAGGCCTTCTGCCACTGAATTAGGGAAGCAACAAAACCACTCACTATTACCCAGTGTCCTGTCAAGTTGGCAGGCAACTCTGTGGTGAACAACTTTATTGTACCAGGTTCAGATGTGCCCCGCTCTCTCCAGCATCCTCAGACCAGATTTCAGGAGATACCTTTGGAAGTCATAGAGGATCTGATCGGGAACATGACGACCTCCCACCTTCTCTTCCCTGTGGAGGAGAGCATTGAAATCACCAAAAAGAAGCAAGGGAAGGTGCAGACTGTCCGCCAAAAGGCCCACCTGGGAGATGTCCCTCCATAGGCCTTCCCTGTGCCGTCTGTCGTTGTGACCATATACCGCTCCAAGCATGAATCGGAATCCTCCCCTGTTAGTGAAAGAGATCGCAATAAGCTGCTCCGACATCAGGGTTAGATCACCATCCCAGATGTTGCTATTCCATCTGACCCAGATTCTTGCCATGTCGCATATCGCCAGGTTATGGAGTTGAACTCAATTGGGAGGAGTCCGTCGCGCGAGCGTCCTCTCTCCTTTAATCTTAGTTTCCAGCAGCACAGAGATGTCACACTTTTCTCTGAAGACCTCACTAATCTCTCTCCATCTCCCTAAAGAGCATACACTTCTGATATTCCAGGCGATTACCGCCATTAATTATTAAGAGGGCCCCCCCCTGAAATCTATCTGGACCAGTACCCGGGGATGGTACCACGTCCGTTGCCACCATGTCCTCCAAGCCAGGTGTAGTAGTATGTTGACTCGCTGCTTGGGTGAGCATTAGAGCCCAAGCAGGATTGTCCACACAGAGCGACTCTTTGTAGCCAGGCATGCGGCCTTCCTCCCGTGGGTGCCCGTCATGTAGTGTGCCAGCATGTTTCTTACTGCTATAAACTCTCTCATCGCACACACCATCTTCTCTCCGATGCTCTCTTCTCGACGCCATCATGCTCCTGGTGACCATACTCCTCTGGGCGTTGAAAGTAACTATAACCCCAATGGGATGCTTCGGTTGCGGCGAGATAGTCAGATCCAGTCTACTGGCGTCTTCCATCTGCCGGTCCCCCTTCTGCAGGCCACCCTCTACCCTCTCTTCTACTGTAATAGTCTCTGCCGTCCGGGATGTTCCAGGATCCACAACTGTCTCCGGGGGAGACACAGTCTTCTGAACTCCATTCGGGCATGCACTAGAGAGGTGACCGAAACAAGCACAATGGGAACAATCAGGTGGTACCCATTCGTACTCAACTTTCTGAGTGAGAACATTCCCAGACGGAACCTAATACTCCAGCAGACTCGAAAACTCTCTACCGGTACTGATTTCCACGAACATCCGAGTATATATCAGTCACGACCGAAAGGCTGTAGTGTCATCCTTAATCGGTTTGCCCACAAAGTTGGCGAGCCTTATGAGCAGGAGGATGCTCCAATATCTGACTGGGAACTCCGGGACGCGGATCCAAACAGGGATAGCATTGAGGACATCCTTCTCAAATTATAACTCCGGAGTCCACTCTTTCAGAATAATCAGTCTTCCATCAAACGGCCAAGGCCGTCCTTTGATAATCCTGAGGACGTCTTCCGCAAGTCCAAACTTGACATAGTAGAAGCCATTCTCCATCGCAAAAACCTCCATGCTTCCTTTTAGCTACCAAACACGTGCCGCATACGTCCGGATCTGTCTATAGAAGGGCTTGTTCTCCAACACATATAAGACCAACGTTTTTTTCTCAGAAAGCTGTTACCTCCGTTATCTCATCCGCAGGGAAAGAGGCTTGAAAGCTACTCCCTACATTCTTTGGCGGCACATACTCCATTGACGATGGACATTTGGGTCATACTGGCTTGCATATGTCTGCCCAAGACTTTCCTACAGGGGGAGAGAGATAGAAATGCTCTAAAACCATCCAGGTGGTTTCAAAAAAATTATATATATATATATATATATATATATATATATATATATATATATATATATACAGCACGCAATAGGACAGAGGTTAGCCAGCGAAGTCGCCCCTTCTTTCTTCGATACCAGGGTCAGAACGTGTGGTTGAGCTCCTTCAGCAATTTCTCCTCCGTGAAGAATTCCTGTACTGCTTCAAGAACTTGCAGCTTCAACGAACCCCAGTGGCGCTTGTAGAACCCACTGCTAAACCCATCCGGCCCTGGAGCCTTGTTAGGGTCTGCCTTCATGATAATAGCCTCCACCTCCTCCAACCTGACCGACACAAGTAACTGTCTGTTGCCCTACGACGTCACCAGCTTCTTTGTGATGATATCCGAAAAAAACAGACAAATAGTCAGCTTGAAAATATAACTCTGAATAGTACCTGACAGTCTCCCCTGGATCGCAGTTGGGTTGCCAACTAGCTTGTCCTCTCCATCAAGTAGACGGGAGACACTATTCCTGTGTTGTCTGGTGCATCACATCATAGAAGAACTTAGAGCAGCGGTTCCCCTCCTTAAGCTAGGAGCATTTAGCACATTGTGCCACACTAATTTCCTTTTGGAGTTGGAGAATGTTGACATCCCCTATCAATTCCTTTTCCTGTGCCGCTAAGAGCCAATCCAGGATATCAGATTGCATGGAGTTCTGAGTAGCCCTGAGTATAGCCTCCTTGTCCTCCAGAGATGGTCGGGGTATACTCTTCACCCAGCTCCGGATAGCCTACTTATTACACTTGAGGATGTATACCATGCGGAATTGAGTCGTTCCCTCCTGCTGATAGTGAACCCCCTCGGCCACTGCCTTCATAAAGCCCTCAGACAAGTACCAGCTGTTGTTGCAGCGGAAAGGACACGACTTTCAAGTGGGCCGCTCAGTAAGCCGACCCTGATCGGGGAGTGATCACTAGTTCCAGCAGCTAGGCCTTCTGCCACTGAATTAGGGAAGCAACAAAACCACTCACTATTACCCAGTGTCCTGTCAAGTTGGCAGGCAACTCTGTGGTGAACAACTTTATTGTGCCAGGTTCAGATGTGCCCCGCTCTCTCCAGCATCCTCAGACCAGATTTCAGGAGATACCTTTGGAAGTCATAGAGGATCTGATCGGGAACATGACGACCTCCCACCTTCTCTTCCCTGTGGAGGAGAGCATTGAAATCACCAAAAAGAAGCAAGGGAAGGTGCAGACTGTCCGCCAAAAGGCCCACCTGGGAGATGTCCCCCATAGGCCTTCCCTGTGCCGTCTGTCGTTGTGACCATATACCGCTCCAAGCATGAATCGGAATCCTCCCCTGTTAGTGAAAGAGATCGCAATAAGCTGCTCCGACATCAAGGTTAGATCACCATCCCAGATGTTGCTATTCCATCTGACCCAGATTCTTGCCATGTCGCATATCGCCAGGTTATGGAGTTGAACTCAATTGGGAGGAGTCCGTCGCGCGAGCGTCCTCTCTCCTTTAATCTTAGTTTCCAGCAGCACAGAGATGTCACACTTTTCTCTGAAGACCTCACTAATCTCTCTCCATCTCCCTAAAGAGCATACACCTCTGATATTCCAGGCGATTACCGCCATTAATTATTAAGAGGGGCCCCCCCCCTGAAATCTATCTGGACCAGTACCCGGGGATGGTACCACGTCCGTTGCCACCATGTCCTCCTCCAAGCCAGGTGTAGTAGTATGTTGACTCGCTGCTTGGGTGAGCATTAGAGCCCAAGCAGGATTGTCCACACAGAGCGACTCTTTGTAGCCAGGCATGCGGCCTTCCTCCCGTGGGTGCCCGTCATGTAGTGTGCCAGCATGTTTCTTACTGCTATAAACTCTCTCATCGCACACACCATCTTCTCTCCGATGCTCTCTTCTCGACGCCATCATGCTCCTGGTGACCATACTCCTCTGGGCGTTGAAAGTAACTATAACCCCAATGGGATGCTTCGGTTGCGGCGAGATAGTCAGATCCAGTCTACTGGCGTCTTCCATCTGCCGGTCCCCCTTCTGCAGGCCACCCTCTACCCTCTCTTCTACTGTAATAGTCTCTGCCGTCCGGGATGTTCCAGGATCCACAACTGTCTCCGGGGGAGACACAGTCTTCTGAACTCCATTCGGACATGCACTAGAGAGGTGACCGAAACAAGCACAATGGGAACAATCAGGTGGTACCCATTCGTACTCAACTTTCTGAGTGAGAACATTCCCAGACGGAACCTAATACTCCAGCAGACTCGAAAGCTCTCTACCGGTACTGATTTCCACGAACATCCGAGTATATATCAGTCACGACCGAAAGGCTGTAGTGTCATCCTTAATCGGTTTGCCCACAAAGTTGGCGAGCCTTATGAGCAGGAGGATGCTCCAATATCTGACTGGGAACTCCGGGACGCGGATCCAAACAGGGATAGCATTGAGGACATCCTTCTCAAATTATAACTCCGGAGTCCACTCTTTCAGAATAATCAGTCTTCCATCAAACGGCCAAGGCCGTCCTTTGATAATCCTGAGGACGTCTTCCGCAAGTCCAAACTTGACATAGTAGAAGCCATTCTCCCTCGCAAAAACCTCCATGCTTCCTTTTAGCTACCAAACACGTGCCGCATACGTCCGGATCTGTCTATAGAAGGGCTTGTTCTCCAACACATATAAGACCAACGTTTTTTCTCAGAAAGCTGTTACCTCCGTTATCTCATCCGCAGGGAAAGAGGCTTGAAAGCTACTCCCTACATTCTTTGGCGGCACATACTCCATTGACGATGGACATTTGGGTCATACTGGCTTGCATATGTCTGCCCAAGACTTTCCTACAGGGGGAGAGAGATAGAAATGCTCTAAAACCACCCAGGTGGTTTCAAAAAAATTATATATATATATATATATATATATATATATATATATATATACAGCACGCAATAGGACAGAGGTTAGCCAGCGAAGTCGCCCCTTCTTTCTTCGATACCAGGGTCAGAACGTGTGGTTGAGCTCCTTCAGCAATTTTTCCTCCGTGAAGAATTCCTGTACCGCTTCAAGAACTTGCAGCTTCAACGAACCCCAGTGGCGCTTGTAGAACCCACTGCTAAACCCATCCGACCCTGGAGCCTTGTTAGGGTCTGCCTTCATGATAATAGCCTCCACCTCCTCCAACCTGACCGACACAAGTAACTGTCTGTTGCCCTACGACGTCACCAGCTTCTTTGTGATGATATCCGAAAAAACAGACAAATAGTCAGCTTGAAAATATAACTCTGAATAGTACCTGACAGTCTCCCCTGGATCGCAGGTGGGTTGCCAAATAGCTTGTCCTCTCCATCAAGTAGACGGGAGACACTATTCCTGTGTTGTCTGGTGCATCACATCATAGAAGAACTTAGAGCAGCGGTTCCCCTCCTTAAGCTAGGAGCAATTAGCACATTGTGCCACACTAATTTCCTTTTGGAGTTGGAGAATGTTGACATCCCCTATCAATTCCTTTTCCTGTGCCGCTAAGAGCCAATCCAGGATATCAGATTGCATGGAGTTCTGAGTAGCCCTGAGTATAGCCTCCTTGTCCTCCAGAGATGGTCGGGGTATACTCTTCACCCAGCTCCGGATAGCCCACTTATTACACTTGAGGATGTGTACCATGCGGAATTGAGCCGTTCCCTCCTGCTGATAGTGAACCCCCTCGGCCACTGCCTCCATAAAGCCCTCAGACAAGTACCAGCTGTTGTTGCAGCGGAAAGGACACGACTTTCAAGTGGGCCGCTCAGTAAGCCGACCCTGATCGGGGAGTGATCACTAGTTCCAGCAGTTAGGCCTTCTGCCACTGAATTAGGGAAGCAACAAAACCACTCACTATTACCCAGTGTCCTGTCAAGTTGGCAGGCAACTCTGTGGTGAACAACTTTATTGTGCCAGGTTCAGATGTGCCCCGCTCTCTCCAGCATCCTCAGACCAGATTTCAGGAGATACCTTTGGAAGTCATAGAGGATCTGATCGGGAACATGACGACCTCCCACCTTCTCTTCCCTGTGGAGGAGAGCATTGAAATCACCAAAAAGAAGCAAGGGAAGGTGCAGACTGTCCGCCAAAAGGCCCACCTGGGAGATGTCCCTCCATAGGCCTTCCCTGTGCCGTCTGTTGTTGTGACCATATACCGCTCCAAGCATGAATCGGAATCCTCCCCTGTTAGTGAAAGAGATCGCAATAAGCTGCTCCGACATCAGGGTTAGATCACCATCCCAGATGTTGCTATTCCATCTGACCCAGATTCTTGCCATGTCGCATATCGCCAGGTTATGGAGTTGAACTCAATTGGGAGGAGTCCGTCGCGCGAGCGTCCTCTCTCCTTTAATCTTAGTTTCCAGCAGCACAGAGATGTCACACTTTTCTCTGAAGACCTCACTAATCTCTCTCCATCTCCCTAAAGAGCATACACCTTTGATATTCCAGGCGATTACCGCCATTAATTATTAAGAGGGCCCCCCCCCTGAAATCTATCTGGACCAGTACCCGGGGATGGTACCACGTCCGTTGCCACCATGTCCTCCTCCAAGCCAGGTGTAGTAGTATGTTGACTCGCTGCTTGGGTGAGCATTAGAGCCCAAGCAGGATTGTCCACACAGAGCGACTCTTTGTAGCCAGGCATACGGCCTTCCTCCCGTGGGTGCCCGTCATGTAGTGTGCCAGCATGTTTCTTACTGCTATAAACTCTCTCATCGCACACACTATCTTCTCTCCGATGCTCTCTTCTCGACGCCATCATGCTCCTGGTGACCATACTCCTCTGGGCGTTGAAAGTAACTATAACCCTAATGGGATGCTTCGGTTGCGGCGAGATAGTCAGATCCAGTCTACTGGCGTCTTCCGTCTGCCGGTCCCCCTTCTGCAGGCCACCCTCTACCCTCTCTTCTACTCTAATAGTCTCTGCCGTTCGGGATGTTCCAGGATCCACAACTGTCTCCGGGGGAGACACAGTCTTTTGAACTCCATTCGGGCATGCACTAGAGAGGTGACCGAAACAAGCACAATGGGAACAATCAGGTGGTACCCATTCGTACTCAACTTTCTGAGTGAGAACATTCCCAGACGGAACGTAATACTCCAGCAGACTCGAAAGCTCTCTACCGGTACTGATTTCCATGAACATCCGAGTATATATCAGTCACGACCGAAAGGCTGTAGTGTCATCCTTAATCGGTTTGCCCACAAAGTTGGCGAGCTTTATGAGCAGGAGGATGCTCCAATATCTGACTGGGAACTCCGGGACGCGGATCCAAACAGGGATAGCATTGAGGACATCCTTCTCAAATTATAACTCCGGAGTCCACTCTTTCAGAATAATCAGTCTTCCATCAAACGGCCAAGGCCGTCCTTTGATAATCCTGAGGACGTCTTCCGCAAGTCCAAACTTGACATAATAGAAGCCATTCTCCCTCGCAAAAACCTCCATGCTTCCTTTTATCTACCAAACACGTGCCGCATACGTCCGGATCTGTCTATAGAATGGCTTGTTCTCCAACACATATAAGACCAACGTTTTTTCTCAGAAAGCTGTTACCTCCGCTATCTCATCCGCAGGAAAAGAGGCTTGAAAGCTACTCCCTACATTCTTTGGCGGCACATACTCCATTGACGATGGACATTTGGGTCATACTGGCTTGCATATGTCTGCCCAAGACTTTCCTACAGGGGGAGAGAGATAGAAATGCTCTAAAACCACCCAGGTGGTTTCAAAAAAATTATATATATATATATATATATATATATATATATATATGTATATATATATATATATATATATGATTGTGTCTGAATAATCGATGGGAAAACACGTTGGTGATAGCTTTCTGGAAAAACATGTTGGTCTTCTACGTGCTGGGGAACAAGCCCTTCTATGGGCAGATCCGGGTGTATGCGGCACATGTTTGGCAGCCAAAAGGAAGCATGGGAGTTTTTGTGAGAGAGAATGGCTTCTACTATGTCAAGTTTGGACTTGCAGAAGACGTCGTCAGGATTACCCAAGGAGGGCCTTGGACGTTTGATGGAAGACTGATAATTTTGAAAGAGTGGACACCGGAGTTGCGATGTGAGAAGAATATCCTCAACGCTATCCCTGTTTGGATCCGCTTCCTTGAGTTCCCAGTCAGATATTGGAGCATCCCCCTGCTATGAGGTTTGCCAGCTTGGTGAGCAAACCGATTAAGGCTAAATACGCTACAACCTTTCGGTCGAGGCTGATGTATGTTCGGATGTTCGTGGAGATTAGTGCTGGTAGAGAGCTTTCGAGTCTGCTGGAGTATGAGATTCCGTCGGGGGTCACTCAGAAAGTTGGGTACGAATGGGTACCACCTGATTGTTCCTATTGTGCTTGTTTCGGTCACCTCTCTAGTGCTTGTCCGAATGGAGTTCAAAAGGTTGTGATCCCTCCGGAGACAGCTATGGACCCTGTAACATTCCGGGCGGCAGAGACTATCAGAGTAGAAGAGAGGGTAGAGGGTGGCCTGCAGGAGGGGGACCGACAGATGGAGGACGTCAATGGACTGAGTCTGACTATCTCACCGCGGCCGGAGCATCCCAATGGGGTTATGGTTACTTTTAACGTCCAGAGGAGTATGGTTATCAGAGACATGACGGCGTTGGGACGAGAGCATTGGGGAGAAGGTGGTGTGTTCTGGGAGAGAGTTTATAGCAGGAAGAGACATACTGGCCCACTTCACGACGGGCACCTACGGGAGGAAGGCCACTTGCCTCGCTACAGAGAGTCGCTCTGTGTGGACAACCCTGCTTGGGCCCTGATGTTCACCAAAACAGCGAGTCAACATACTACTACACCTGGCTTGGAGGAGGACATGGCGGCGACAGACGTGGTACCATCCCCGGGTACTGGTCCAGATGGGTTTCAGGAGACCCACCCTCTTAATAATTAATGGCGGTAATCTCCTGGAATGTTAGAGGTGCATGTTCTTTAGGGAGATGGAGAGTGATTAGTGATGTCTTACGCAGAAAAAAGTGTGACATCTCTGTGCTGTTGGAAACTAAGATTAAAGGTGAGAGGACGCTAGCGCGACGGACTCCCCCCAACTGGGTTCAACTCCACAACCTGGCGATATGCGACCTGACAAGGATCTGGATCAGATGGGATAGCAACAACTAGGATGGTGATCTGACCATGATGTCGGAGCAGCTTATTGCGACCTCTTTCACTAACTTGGGAGGATTCTGATTTATGTTTGGAGCGGTATATGGTCACAATGACAGATGGCATAGGGAAGCCGATGAAGGGACATCTCCCAAGTGGGCCTTATGGCGGACAGTCTGCGCCTCCCCTTGCTTCTTTTGAGTGATTTCAATGCTCTTCTCCACAGGCAAGAGAAGGTGGGAGGTCGGCCTGTTCCCGATGAGATTCTCTATGACTTCCAGAGGTGTCTCCTTAAGTCTGGCATGAGGGAGCTGGAGAGCGGGGCACATCTGGACCTGGTACAATAAAGCTGTTCACCACAGAGTTGTCTGCCAGCTTGACAGGACATTAGGTAGTAGTGAGTGGTTTTGTTGTTTCCCAAATTCAGTAGCAGAGGGCCTAGCTACCGGGACTAGTGATTACTTTCCGATCATGATCGGCTTCACTGAGCGGCCAGTTGGAAATAGCGCTCTTTTCGATACAACAACAGCTAGAACTTGTCCGAGGGCTATATGGAGGCAGTGGCTGAGGGGCTTCATATCAGTAGGAGAGAACGACTCAATTTTGCATGGTGCACATACTCAAGCGTACTAAGAGGGCTATCCGGAGCTGGGTGAAGAGCATGTCTCGACCATCTCTGGAGGACAAGGATGCTGAACTTAGGGTTACTCAGAACTCCATGCAAGTTGATATTCTGGATTGGCTCTTAGCGGTACGGAAAAATGAAATGATAGGGGAAGTCAACATTCTCCGACTACAGAAAGAAATTAGTGCGGCACAACGCGCTAAATGCTCCTGGCTTAAGGAGGGGTACCGCTGTTCCAAGTTCTTCTATGATGTGATTCGCACCAGACAACACAGGAATAGTGTCTCCCGTCTACTTGATGGAGAGGGCAAGCTGGTTGGAGATCCAACTACGATCCAGGGGAAGGCTGTCAGATACTATTCAGAGTTATATTTTCAATCTGACTATCTGTCTGTATTTTCGGATGTCATCACAAAGAAGCTGGTGACGTCGTATGGCAACCGACAGTTGTGCCGGTCAGGCTGGAGGAGGTGGTGGCTATTATCATGAAGGCGGATCCTAACAAGGCCCTAAGGCCGAATGGTTTTAGCAGTGGGTTCTACAATCGCCACTGGAATTTGCTGAAGTTGCCGGTTCTTGAAGCAGTACAAGAATTCTTCACGGTGGAGAAATTGCTGAAGGAGCTCAACCATACGTTCCTGACCCTGGTGCCGAAGAAAGAAGGGGCGACTTCGCTGGCTGACTTCCGTCCTATTGCGTGCTGTAATTATTTTTATAAGATAATTACTCCCTGGAGGAGATTATGCAAGACCTGGTCTCCCCGACCTAGGCGGATTTCATCAATGGCAGATCGATCGCGGAGGACAGCCTGTTCGCTCATGAGATTGTGAGGGAGTTCAATAAACTGGGGTGCGAGAAGGCGTGTGTGAAGCTGGACCTGAGGAAAGCTTATGACATGGTTAACGAGGACTTCCTATGTCACCTAATGATTGCTATGGGGTTCGACGAGATATGGGCATCGAGGATTAGGTAGTGCATCTCGACCCCAACTTTCTCAGTTCTCATCTAGGACATCCCATGTGGGTTCTTCCGTAGCAACAGAGGGTTGAGGCAAGGGGACCCCCTGTCTCCTTATCTGTTCACTCTTGTCATGGAATACTTCTCTTGCCTGATGGATATGGCGGTGCATAGTGGACAAGTTGTGCCTCTGTATAAGCAAATCAAGCCATATGTATCTCACCTCGTATATGCAGATGACCTCTTGGTTTTACTTCGGCCATCTATTGGAGGGATGACCACGCTAACTGGGACTATAGGCGAGTCTGGCAAGCTTTCTGGGCTTCAGCTGAACCGAGAGAAGAGTCGAGTCTATTTCAGATCTCTTTGTACGCTGAAGGAGGAGAGAGCGGCAACCCTAGACGTTGAAAAAGGGAAGCTGTCGGTCAAATACCTGGGGGTGCCTCTAACAGTTAACTATGTGAGGGAACTGGACCAGGGCCTGGTGGAGTATGCTCAGAGGAGTGTAGAAGGGTGGCAGGCAGCAGGCCTGTCCTTTGGGGGTCACATTGAGCTAGTGAGGTTTGTCATCTCTGCCCTGATGCTATTCTGGCTTCAGTCTAACCTAGTTTCGGTTGCGACTATCAGGAAAGTGGAGAGCATCTGTGCCGACTTAATCTGGAGAGGGGGCATCTATGCGATCTCCTGGGAGCAACTCTGCCGGCCTCGGGAGGAGGGAGGGGTGGGGCTCAGACCACTCCTAGCACTCAGGGAGGCCTCGGGGCTGAAGATGGCGTGAATGTTCATCAAAGGCGGGTCGTTATGGGCGGACTGGATGTCTAGTCGGTATGTGATGAAGGGCAACTTCTGAACATGTGCTCTCAACAATAACCACTCGATGACTTTCAAAAGTATTCTCTGTCACGCTTCGACCCGAAAAATCGCTCGTCCTCGCATCGATTTATCTGAATCATCGTTGTCACTGGGGCGTGATGCCGTATGAGTTTGGAGTTGCACTTGTACAAAACAAGATGACAAGTTCTCAAATGGTTATCTTTGAGTTGATATTAACAACGAAAGGAAAACAGAGTATACGAAACAATTCTTTTTATTGATATTCGAAACTGAGATTATAAAGGCTTTCGATAGCCAAACAATATATGCCAGATTGGCTACAACACTCAGGTTCTCTCTTGCCCACAAAGGATTTCACCGTTCCATACATCATGCCTTCTATATCTCGGCCGCAATGCGGTCGCATGCCTCAATACGCTTCGACATTTCAAGCCTCAACGCGTTCAAGCGAAGCTCCGCCGCGAGCAATCCATTCCCTGCACCCTGCATGAAAGCTGGTGGTGGATCAGTACGTTCGTCCTCGCATGTATTGACGAAAAGACCTTCCTTCTAAACCGACATTGTAGTATTTATGTTGAATTATGCAACTTAGCTTATGATCTTGCTATATTCTCCTTAGGGTCGATTTCATGGCATATTCGAAAGCAGTAAAGCATGTTATTCGAATTGAATAGGCAAGCAGGCAAACAATCTCGTGTTTGTTTCGTGGCACGACTTCTTACCAGCATAGATGCACTCGTCCTTGCACCGACGCAAGGTGAATACGCCACATTCCTTCCCTGTCATATTATAAGTGCTCTCTATGCAAGATCTATGTGCGGGACACATACGTGCCTGCACTTTCAACCCATCGTTCCTTAACTATATGAAATGGTCGTTGGCGTATTCATGCCAAAATGGACTAAAGACGTTTCTTTCATTTCGCTCTTTCTTTTCTTTCTCTCTTTCTTTTCTTTCTTTTCTCTCTTTCTTTTCTTTCTCGAATTTGGGTAGCCCGGCGTTTCACGGGTTGGGTTGCTACCCCAACAACCGAAACATACCGCGTGCTTACCATCATTTGCGGCTTTTCACATTTATAACCGGGTGCTAATCATCTTTACAGATGAGCGCCCATCAAAGATTATATCCCTCCTAGGCCGAATGGTCCCGGTGCCCCGGCGTACCCGTTCGGAGGGAACGTTCCGTGCACGGAAGATTATCACAATTATCTCAAGTCCATTCGACTATGCAACGCCCTATTATTCAAACAACCAAACATAGTCTTGAGTCCGAGACTCAGACTTTATCATCTCATATTTCTTCCATTAACTTTCTATATTCTTACATTTCATACTTCGTTTCAATGTTCAATGTCATCATGCCTCAACTCAATGTTCGTCAACCGAACGACCCGAAGGTTCCGAACACCTTTCGAGGCATCATGTCATATTCGACAGTTCCGCCACATTCATGCCACAACTGTATTCTTTCGCAACGAAGCCATCTTTTATGATCTCGTGCACGTAGGCACGTTTCGACACATTTATATCTTTTTCCTCGCGTCGTGCACTTGGTGCACTCATCGAAGCCGTATTTCCATGTTCTATGACTTAGTGTTCAATGTTCGTGGCTTGTGCGCTAGGGCGCTCGCCTATTGTCTTTCAATGTGCTAGCCTTTCTAACTCGTGCGCGACGGCACAGAATAGCTCGTGCACGAAGGCACTCGCCGAATACAGTTATCTCTTGTTCTTGCGGCTTGCGCACCGAGGCGCTCGCCTTTGCGATATTTAATGTTCCATAGCGACTCGTGTATTTGATGCACGTTTCATTTCAATTGTTCTAACTAGTGTTCGACATACACTACGATTTATCTTCCGATCGGACCACGCCCGTGGCGTCGATAGGTTAACTTATCATACAATGATATATTCTGACTTAGACATGAAGGAGTAAAAAGAAGAGTCAATCCTCCCACCTTGAGTCGATACGCCTTGTCGTTTCGTCGAGCCGATGCGGCTCGATTTTATAACTTCGTTGCACGGCCAACTCTCCTGACTTAGCCATTCGAGCACTTCGTGCTTCATTGAATTATACGTCTGACTTGGCTTACCGTGCCAACGCCTCAGTCCGTCGCAATGCGACGATTTGGTTTCGCGGACCCCGTTCTGAATAAGGCAAAATGTCGACCTCTAATATTTCAGCGTAAACGTATAGCCTGCACATGAAACCAACTAAAATCAATACTTGCATCGATTCAGACTTGCTCCTTGGTCGATTCAATTTCTTAGAATCTTCGAGCCGACTCAACACACTTATCCTTCGGGGCAATGCGGCGCTTCGCATCGATTTAACTCGATGCATTTCTTTGGGACAATGCAGCTCTTCGCATCGACTTAGTTCGATGCGTTGTTCGGGACAACGTAACTCTCGTATCGATTCGCATCGATACATTTCATTCGGTCAACGTGACTCGTTGAGTCAACGTCTCAGCGTAATGCGCCGTGCATAGCGGGGAATTACATTCTCCGACACAGAGCTATTCTCAAATCTTCTATTCGGCGGGTTATGAGAGATGGGACAGGTACCATAGTTTTAAAAGGCAAAAGGCGCACCAAGGCGCAAAGGTTCCTGTAGCCTGAGGCGCTAGGCGCAAGGCTCAAGGCGCGCCTTTTGAAAGCTATGCCCACTTTTTTCTTTATATGTAAAAAATATCTACATTTAAAAACTTAGCTACATAGAAGTCCAAATTCCTTGAAAATATCACTAATTATAGGCACACAATTATTCTTTATATATATATATATATATATATATATATATATATATATATATAACAATCTAAAAGCCCATTAGATATAAATAACCCAAACTATATACATATAATATACAAACCACATATATATAAACCTTTAAATATAGAAGTACATTCTAATTTAGAAAACAATCTAAAATCCACAATAATATTAATGACAATAATTTCTATACTTTCCAATAAAGCCCATAAACTATATAACATGTATATAGAAGGTTGGACTATATATATATATATATATATATATATATATATATATATATAAAGTAACTTTACGCTTAGGCACGCCTTGTTGAGCGTCTGGAGCCTGCGCCTTTCTACACTAGGCGCGCGCTTTTTTAAGGTGGTACGCCTAGCTTGTTCCTAGGCGCTATCCCTGCGCCTCGCTGCGCCTTGTGCCTAGGCGCGCTTTTTAATTCAATGACAGGTACTGATCTCTGGCCGGACCCTTGGATGGAGCGTCAATTGTTGCTAGAGATACTGGGCGACCAGCTACACAGGGAGGCTGGTAAGGGATGAAGTGTCAGCATATTATCAGGAATGGTAAATGGAGACCAGAGATATACCGCCACACGACAGAGCTTGGAGCGGCTATTCGAACGGTAAACATTGACCCGAGACAGCTGGCGGATAGATGGATTTGGGATCCGCCTGCTAGTCCTAGAGCTACAGGGGAATTCTAATTCAAGAGTTGCTACAACCTGGTACGCCTAAAGAACCCTAGGAGCGAGGGTTATGACTTCATCTGGTGTAAGTGCCTGGCTCGCAAGATGCAATTATGCGTCTACCGGTTGATGTTGGTACGACTGCTGACGAGAGATAGACTTATTACGTTTGGGATCCACATCTCCAATCCCAAGTATATGCTGTGTGAAGCAGGAAATGAATTTATGAGACATTTGTTCTTTGAGTGTAATGTGTCCAGGTACATCTGGTCTGAACAGTGCCGCAGGTCGTTGGGTGGCTGTGATACAGGCAGAGATTTACGAGACATCATAACAGAAATTTGTGGCTAGAGAGGTAGGGACATGTATGGTTTAAGACTGCCAGATTGCGACTAGCTGCCTCTGTCTGGCATGTGTGGAGGGAACGTAATCGGCGTATTTTCGAGAGACTTTCCACTCCCCCAATAGACATACTTCACATTATTGAGTTTAATGTAAATGTTATATCACCCTAGTAGGGTGAGAGGTCCATGGGAAGTACTGTAAGCTATATGAGTTGATTTTGGAATAAAATTTACCTTTTATCCAATATATATATATATTTTTTTTATCCAATATATATATATATATATATATATATATATATATATATATATATTGGAAAAAAAAAATATATATATATATATTGGAAACCAGGTAAATAATTTCTGGAATCGCTACTACTGGGATTCGAACTCCTGACCACTTGGACCGCATGTATCTTTCTTAACCACTAGGCTAGAGGTCATTTGCAAAAGCATGTCATGGAAAAAATTCATATATATATATATATATATATATATATATATATATATATATATATATATATATATATTGCAGATGATCTCTAGTCCAGTAGTTAAAAGAGATGCATGCGGCCCGAGTGGTCAGGAGTTCGAATCCCAGTAGAAGCGATTTCGGAAACAATTTATCTGGTTCCAATATATATATATATATATATATATATATATAGAATTGCTCTAAAACCACCCGGATGGTTTCTATTATGGAACCTCCCATAGTTTGCAGTATCGGCCGATACCAATCCGATACGGCCGAGACCGATACGGTTTGGCATGTCCCAATCCGATACCGACCGATAGCCACTGCTGACCGATACCCCAATTGGGGTTCTTTTTTGCGGTCAATTCGACAAAAAAAAAATGAACGAAAAAAGACAATTCAGCAATGGTGTAAAAGCATAGAAAGGTTATAAAAGCACGTGGAAGAAGAAAACTTATCTATCGTATGTCAATCAATCGGTAAGGGTGATTACTATTTCATTCAATTTGAAAACTACTAAGAAATAACACTGAAAATATTAAAATTATGCCTAAATATATATAAAATATATTTTCTAATACAAAAAAAAAACTGACACTCCGATCCGAAACCTCCGATACTGTCGATATCGTCGATCCCGATATTCATAGGAATGGTCTAATACCGATACTTCGAACCTTACTACCCTATGTTATATGCGTTGGATTTGGATTTGGTGGTTGAGATTAAAATGTGTAGACTCCACCACCTTTTAATCTCATCCACTCAATTTCAATCCAACCCATGTAACATAGGGTGGTTCCATAATATGAAACCACCCGGGGTGGTTCTATAGCATCCTATATATATATATATATATATATATATATATATATATATATATATATATCATCCCCAATAGCCCTCAACTCGGCCCATAGGCATGCTCCACTCGGCCTGCAGGCCTATATCTCCACCCCCATCATTTATTTATTAAATGAAAGGAATAATGCCCCCCCCCCCCCCCCCCTCTCGAGTTGGGGCAACTGGGGAGAATGCCTCTTACCTTAGCCACTTGAGTTAGGGGTGGGGTGATTTTATATATATATATATATATATATATATATATATATATATATATATATATATTGAAATGTTAATTACAAATTTTGGCCACCTAATGGCCCACAACCCGGTCTGGAGGCCTATAACCCAGTCCGAAGACAACCAACCCGCTTGAAGGCACAACCTGCCCGACCTGCAACATCCATGACTGCTCATGTTAATTCCCACCACCACATGTGGAATTAATGTGCTTCCTTCAAGGCTTGAACCCAAGACCTTTGTGGGGAATGCCTCCTACTCCTACCACTTGGGCTAGGAATGCTTGGCATACACACACACACACACACACGCACACACACGCACACACACATTGAGGATCATGGGAGAAAAATCTCTTTATCTAAAATGGTGGTATTTGTTTTGGTGATTTTACTCCTTTTTTGCGCGGGGTTCAGTTACTGGTCTTGGATTTGCTTTTGTTTTCTCTAGATTCATATGGTTATATAGTTACATTATTGTACTTGTTCAAGAGTTAATATACAAACTTGGAACATAATAATCATTTCCACTGGTCTTGCTTTGCAGTATGTGGAGAAATTTCTAGTTGTTAGAGAAACAACAGATCCTGATCTTCCACTTCTTACTGTACGTATCTGGGAGACCGTCAAAACTAATAATATACAAGCAACATATCGTCTCCTTGTGGCATCCGATGTAAATCCAAACACAAGTTATGATGAGGTGAATAGTGACTGTTATCACGTTGATGATACACCAAGCCCGGAAGACGGTAGTCCCGCAGAGAATAAGCAGTTTGATCCAGCAATCTGTCAGAATATTAAAGAACCTGGTGAACCAGAGACTTGTCTGCAAGGTTGTACTCTTTTGCACTTAGCATGTCACGTTGGTGACCCAGTGATGCTGGAGCTGTTGCTGCAGTTTGGCGCTGACATAAATAGACAGGATTTCCATGGAAGGACTCCTCTCCATCACTGTATCTTTGGGAGAAATAATACCCTTGCTAAGTTTCTCATCAGGAGGTGAAAATATGTACATATATCGCTCTTTATATTGAATTTTTTCTTTCTACATTTTATTTGGAACCACCATGAATATATGTTATATTATGGCTAAGTGCTAGTCAGACTCATGGACTGCATATGTTAGCTACGGACCTTGTCGTAATCTACTCTATCTCTACCTAGCTCATGAGAAACTTCCAGAATTCACAATTTAATATTTAATACTATTGAGCTTGATTCTACAGTTTTTAGGGAACCACCGTGGTATTGCTTATTTTACTGCTAATTAAACTATGCCATGGATGCATATTTAGCTTGGTAGTTGGGACCTTGTGGTAATCTAATTTATTGCTACCTAGTTCACTGAAATAAACTTTACAAACTTTTAAATTGATAAGATTTTGGACTTAATGGTAAATAAAATAGCTAGATTGCTTTATAGACAAACTTAAATAGTTTATATTATTATTCACTTGTATTGTATGCCAATCTTAAATCAAGTCCTATATAAGAAAAATGTTGAGTGCAAAGTATTTGAACTGAATATTATCTTAAAAGGTATGCAAGTAATGAAGTATCACTAACTGTAAGATATTACTCCTAGGTTTATGTTTAGAATACAGTTTATATAGCATATCTTTGAAAGAATGAGTAACAGCAGAGAGCATTATGCATCATGTTTATAATAATATTAAATGTATTATCATTATTATATGATTATACTTTTTCCAAATGGACCGTTAATAAAATCTTAAGAGTTGGTAATAAAATGTTTGACCAACAATAATTTGTTGCAGAACCACTGAGAAAGAGAGGACCTTGAAGAGTAATTTTAGCCTCAAAAGGATTAAATATGTAAATAATGAGTAACTGAGATGTCGAGTAAGTAAGATTGAGATTTAGATGCCAGTGGATGAGGATCACTATTGTGAGGTTACAAGTCCACAAGGATTTCACCAGGAAATTTCTTTCAGCTGGCTGGTAATGTAGCTCTAGATATGATACTATTCACAAGTTACGTAACTTTTCATTTTGGTATAACTGTATAAAACAAAATACTAGTTTCTGGTTATTCATTTATTTGATAGTCTTTGAATATCACATTTAATTCAAAATGCAGGCGAAAATATTTCAAACTTGAGGTGTCCTCTTACAAAGAAACCATAATTTGGAAACAGTTGCAGTAAGAATCAGTTCCAATCAACTCTGTTTATGATGGGAAGTCAGTAACCAATGTTACATCAGCCAAAAATATTGCTTTAACATTTTGATATATCAAATGGAATGAAACCCCATTAACAGAGAATGTTAGATAGTATGTGGTGCCATGTAGAAAGAATTAAAAGCAAACTTCCTGACAGTGAAAATAAATACCTGGGATTTAGTTGCAAGGAAAAAGGGGGTTTTGTGATCCTCCTTTTTTTGCCAATGTTTAGGAAGTCCTTACCTTATCCAGAATTTCCTACATACCCTACTTTACCAACTATTTCATGATTCTCTTTTACAGTTGTCTGTTTCTAGACAATAAGCACTATAGATGGTTCAAAAGATTGTGCCCAACTTTATCATTCAGACTACTCCATTTCTATTTAATTGTAGCACATCATTCCCCACATAAGAAGATAAGAGTTTTTTTTTTTTTTTTTTTTTTTTTTTTTTTTTTTTTTTTTTACTTGGGATTCCGTTGAGAGTTGGAAGAGAGTGGAGAAGGCTCTCTTCAACGAATGGTATTTGGAGATGGTAAATGAAAGTTATTTCATCCCTTTGATTCTAATGCATGAATAAGATATTTATGGACCTCTCGTGCAAAGAAAACTTATCAAAAAAAAATTCTTCAATAGATAGGAAGTCATTATTGCTGTACCGTTTCAGGTAGTATCAGTTTCGGACCCTTCCTTTGAGTATGTTTTGGCAGTTTAAGGGGGTTTCTGTGGGTTTGAATCAGTCTGTTTTTGTAGTTTGCAGTTTTGGTATCAGTTCCGGTCTATACCGGTTGAATATTATACAAGTACAGAAAGCAAGAATTTCTTTATAATATCAGAGTTACACAAGGATGTATGCTAAAAGCCCTAGACTAAATTAGCATCACTTGTTTTTCTCCAGAGCAAATGTAATAGCAAGTAAACTACTGGAGACAGTCTTGAAAGAAGTGTTACTTGGACAATTTTACACGGGTATAAGTATGTATGTGTCCAGAGGTCTTCAGAACGGGACCCTTACCAATAAACTTGGCATGTGTAGCATGTTATTGTGTTCTCCAATTGTGGAAGTAAGAATGATCTGCATGATTAGAAGTACATTGAAATGGATTACATATTTGTTTGCCAAAATCAAGATCTGATAACTTCCATATTAACTTGTCCACTTTTCTGTGGATCTTTTCATTTTTTTTTCTATAGTAGAATTGCGATAAATTATGAGCTTATGATTTGAAGTGTCATAAAAGTGTCCTCAAATGTGGTGATGTGTCCAAATGTCGGCATTTACTACTCGCCTAGACGATTGAAGTGAAGTGTCGAGGTAAAAATGGCTAAGAATGGGCTGAAGAGGCAAATTAATAAGCATTGGAAGGAGAGGGAGTTGAAGATGGTGACTAGGTGTTCCTGCCACTCCAGGCATATAGGCATATCACTATGGGCTCTTGAAGACAACATACCTCTCTCAATGTTTTAAAAGGCATCTGCCTTGCCACCTAGGCATTTCACCTTTAACGCCTAGGCAAGTAGTATTTAGGATGACCCAACATAGGACAATTTAGTTTTGATTTTTAAATCTGGCACAGGGTGATATTATTAATAATTTAATATAGATACTAGAGAAAAGGAAAGGAACAATAGTTTTTCTCCTCTCAATTACCTTCCCTTTTGTGTCTATCCTAATCCAACGAATCCGACTGTTAATCACTGCCCGTGTCATCAGGTAATTTATCTCCCTTGGTCTTTCTTCCATGCCGACTCTCTCTTTCTCTCTCTATTTGTTCTGATACTCAGATGGTTTGTTGATCTCTATACTAACTCCCTCCATCTCTCTATCTCTTAACATATTTTTGTTAGACAATTTAGTTTTGATTTTTAAATCTGGCACAGGGTGATATTATTAATAATTTAATATAGATACTAGAGAAAAGGAAAGGAACAATACTTTTTCTCCTCTCAATTACCTTCCCTTTTGTGTCTATCCTAATCCAATGAATCCGACTGTCAATCACTGCCGGTGTCATCAGGTAATTTATCTCCCTTGGTCTTTCTTCCATGCCGACTCTCTATTTCTCTCTCTATTTATTCTCATCTTGCTAGACCCAAGGATCACGAAGTTGGTCATTGACTTATGATACTTAGATGGTTTGTTGATCTCTATACTAACTCTCTCCATCTCTCTATCTGTAACATATTTTTATTATGTGTTTCCCTCGGCTCTACACCTTTAGAATTTTTAAACAATTTTCCTCATTTTGTATATTTTAAAGCTTTAATTATAATGTATTAAGTATTGATTTATGACTATAAAGATCCAAAATAGTATTGTTGTTGTTTTTTGATTGAACACTTCATCTTTGCAATTATGTGTACATGCTTAACAAGATTTTCATACGATTAGAGTCCCAAGCCACAAGACAACTTCAGTCATGAACCACAAACATGCCTTATCTACTATACACTCCTAATTTTAGTCTTGAGGCCCCCGCCTAGGTCTTTTGACCCCTGCCACATCATTGCCTTGTGCCGCCTTAACAAGCTTGACCTCTCCCTAGTTTGTTTGTCCCTATCAAGTTCTGAATAGATTTACTTGCTCAAGTGTTCTGTTGGAACATGAAATGGTCATTTTGCCCGAGTTCTTAATATATTTCAGTTGATAAAGCTCTTATTGTTTATAGCAGCATCATGAACCAAATTTGATATGTATTCGTGTTATGTTGACAAGTTCTAGAGGAAGTTAAAGGAAGTACTTGATAACATTAAATCTGGTGAGAAATTGGATCAACAAGAGTATTCAATTTTTTATAGCAATCAATCATTACATAGCATAGTAGCAATTTATACAAGGCATCTTGGGTGAGAAATTAGAATCTAGATGTTGCTAGTGCATGTTGAATTGGTATTCTCATGATCTTTCATTGCTGTGAGACCCTTAAGAAAGCGAGACTCTAAAGGGTTAATTTTGTTTGATAAAATAACCTCAGTTGATGGGAAGACATGAAACCTAAAGAGCGTGGAGCTCCCGTGCGCTCCTCCTCCCTCACCCCCTCTAGCCCACCTTTGCCCCTTCCTCCTCTTCTGGAAAGCCTCTAGCTCTGGTTCCTCCTAATGATATCCCACCCCCACCTCTCCCTTCATATTCTGGAAAGTCTCTGGCTCTGGTCCCTCCCGATGGTGAGAAAGGTGGTGAGGCTTCCCGCGATCTCTCTTGTCTGCTTTCTAGCCTTCTTGATCCGATCCCGGTAGGTGAGGGATCCCTAGAGGGGTGGTTTGGAAGAAGAAAGGGAAGATGATCCCTAGTAATCAAGCTAATGCCGGAAGCAAATATATGTTCTCTATTTCCATGGTCGGCCGACCCAAGTGCCTGTCCGGTCGTGAGGAGGTAGGGGGAGGGCCCATTCCCTAGCCAGGAGGCCATGCTCGGGCCTGTGCTCGACCTGGAGCAGCAACAGCCCCTATACCCTCTAATGCACGCAAGGTGTTCAAGAATATGCCTAGGAAAGGTCAATCTAAAATTTTACTAAGGGCAATCTGGTTTCATGGGCCGCTATTTGCAAACCTTCTACCCCTAGTGCTGAGCTTGAGCTTCAATTTGTTGAACCAATCGTCGTATAGAAGTAGAACGAATTGCGGATATTACTGATGACGAACTTATAGAGACCGGAGAGTATTGGAAGAATACGTTGATCCTTTACGTCATGGATGCACATCCTTGCTGTGGTGACCTATGAGTTTTTGCTCTTCGTGAATGGTACCCCAAAGATAATATTGAGTTCTTCTCCCGAGAGAATGGGCTCTACTTTGTACAATTTGTCCTACATAAGGATTTGTTTAGAACCCATGAAGGGGGTCCCCGGATGTTCGATGGTCGACTAGCGGTGGTCTACTACGACCTCCTTTGAGAGAGCTAGACTCTCCTCGGTCACGGTCTGGATATGCCTCACTTGGCTATCCACTTACCTATGGAGTATGGCCATGATAATGAAAATGGCTAGTATTATTGGCTCTCCCATTCGCCCAGATTTTCACACTGCTAAGAGGCTTGGTTGGCTTATGTTCACGTCTTTGTAGAGAATGAGGCTTGATCTGCTCTTGGAGAAGATTAAACTACACTTAGCGGCGATATGGTAGAGCAAGTAGTGGAGTATGAATGGGTGCCCCCGGCTTGTACGACGTGTAATAGCTTTGGACATACATTTAGTCTTTGTTCGGAAGAGGGTATTTCAGGGTCTGGGTCACAGGACACCAACAAGACGAGGAGGAACAATGAACATGACGGAGTCCGCGATGCGGGTGAAGACCAAGGGATGAGACTGATAGTAATCTGGAGAACCAAAGGCCAAGGTGGTAGTCAATCCACTAAGACAGACACTCTCCCTTCTATCCTGAGGCAATCTAGGACGATTTCTGCTCCTGCTCAAGATAGTGGAGAGGGGAGGAAAGTAATAGAAGGGCAAGGCCAACAACTTGTCGTTCTCAATCCTATCTGGATGAAGAAATTAGAGATGAAGGCACAAGAAACGAGGGAAGGATAGAAGAAAACTTCATCCCCTCTACGTGTGAGCTCCCGAAGCACTAAGGGAGTTCACAAGCACTGAAGCATACCATATCGGAATCTTAACCTGACGATCATAAATATTTTTGTGAAGTTTGATAGCTGCTGTTCTCAATCCTATTTATGCAGTAGTGTTTATTTATCAGGCTGGTTTGACGACGTGGGACTTGGAAAATGGCCCAGACTTTGGATTCTGTGAAGTTTTAAGGACAGTACTAGTTACCAATAGCTAATATTTCAGTTATAGTTAACAAAAACTTAGCATATTGAATTTGATAGCTGCTGTTGTCCATTATCACTTGATGCTGCAGGTGTCTTAAACTGCATAATTGGAAAGACATTCTGGGCTGAAATCACACCCGGTAAGTATTTGAGTATAGAACACTACTGCATGATAGAAGATGATGTTTTATAAGGATATTCATTGCTATATATAAAACAAATGTCTAGGAACATGTTAACTTTGTTCTGAATCATCTAAAGGAAATGCCATTAACCATAGTTTATATTCAGATCTATGTTATCCGGACTCGTCACTTTAAGGAGAAGTACCCGTGTCGACATGATAAGACATGGGTATGGGCTCTGTTCTAAAAGGCGGCCGCCTAGGCACCGGGTGCCCGTCCGATGTCCGCTTAGGTGTCCGCCTAATCCCCTTGACGCTCGTATACATGTTTTGGGGTTTTATGAATTTCTTTCTGCAATTTTTAGTATATTTTTTGAATTTTTTTACTTTTTTGAACTGCCTAGATTCAGGCGGCCGCCTAGATGGGCTAGGCGCTAGGTGGAAGGTGCCCGCCCGACTGGCACCTAGCACTTTTACAACCTTGGGTAGGGGTATGAAATCCGTATCCGATCCTCCATGGTGACAGTAGGATCCTTCATGGTTACAATTTGGAGACTGATAGTGAAGTAGATAGTTTATTTTAATGTGGTAGTGAAGTAGATAGTTTATTTTAATATGATAGACTGGTAGTGAAGTAGTAGAGGAGCTGAAGAGACGGTCCCTTAGAGACTTATTCAACTAGTTCAATAAAGTTTACTAGTAGTTTATAATTACCTGTTGTCGTTTTATGATACCTTAATCATATCCATGTACCCGTATCCAAAATTTGGATCTTTTTTAGCCAAGTCTGTGTATCCTTCAATTAATGAGTTTTAAGGACCCGACTCTTGGATATGTACCCGTATCCGACATCTGTACCCCAGTCTAGGTAACATACATTCAGATTATGGCATTCTGTAGACCCATACAACCTATCAATTTTCTCTTTGCAAGAAATGCTTGTTAATGTGTATCATCCAGCAGGCATGTGTCTGTATGCTGTCATTCTTTGTGAATACCATTAAAGAATATCAACTCATCTGGAACTTCCAATTACTTGCTTTTAGACTAAGAAAATTTCTAAATTGCACAAAGTTGACATTTGAGAGAACGCCAGTTTACTAGATGTTGAATGTAGAATTACTTTTGATTCTGGAAACACATTCATAGAAGATATTAGGTCGAGAACCGCTTTCTAAGTATTTGGAGACTGACTTTCAAAACTGTAACCTAGAAAACTTTAACCGACTCAGAACGTCTTTTGACTTTGTACTGATCCAGGGGCGCGCAACCATCAGTTAAGGATGGTGGAGGGCTAACTGCTTTGGAACGAACCATGGAGCTAGGAGCGGTAACTGATGAGGAACTTTTTATATTGCTTGCTGAGTATGAAGGAAAGGCGAGACCTACCTGAATTTTGGCTCTGGTAAGTTCTTAAATTCTTCATCTTTCTCCATATATGGATATAATGTTGGCAGTTCTGAAAGTAGAAGATGAAATGATTTCATATTCGTGTTCTACGTAAGCTGTTGGTTTGTTAGACACAAGGTGAGGAAACTTGGGTGCTTGATTAAGTTGGTGCTGCACTTGGGTTTGTTAACATTAAAAAAAAAAACTCACCTATAAGATTCTACTGCACCTTCTGCTCTGATTTTTTTTTAATGCCATTTTAGAGGAATTTGGGTTTGAGCAAGTATCTAAGCTTGTTCAGTAGTGCACTTCAATTTCATCTAAATGTGCAAGCATACTTCAGCATAAGTTACTAAGTAACATAATTTACCAGACATCCATGCATTACATAAAATCTTAGGAGGAAAGTTCATGGATTCATAATGCTTATTAATGATGATGCAAAAAGTTTTGTGATTCACTTTAAACCTAAATATCAATTTTTGGTCCTTAGTCATTAAGATAATAAAAGAATTAGTAAGAAATAACAGACATTGTGATGCCAACTATTTCTTCATGGAAATTAACAGAAGAAATTATAGACAATGTACAAAAGCAACACATAAAAATATCCCACTTTAATGTACAATTCAAAACAATCTCAATATACTTATTAATTGCCCAAATCTGAAACTGTGAAGTTTCATGCCAACTACTGATACTGAAACTCATAACTGGGACTTGTACTAAAACTAAATCAAATATTTTTAACCTTGGTCACTAGATTAAGCATGTGAATTTCCTCTCCTCTGTTTTCCCACGTCTTAAAGTTTGAAACTTCAAGGATTTGGTGCATAGTTTTATGCTTCACCTAAGTAACTAGAAATACGTAATATATTTGACAATATTAGAACTGAATGTGTTAGGTGTATTGATTTCTTCAATTCCGATAAAATTAAGAACTTTGGTGTGTGTTTTTTTTGGACAGAATGCAAACTCGTCTTTGAACACACACTTGGCAATTAGAATTTGAGTTGCAGAGTTTCAAATTTACATGGTTCCTGAGATGTTCTCAGCATTTCACATTTAAATTTCTCCATTATTTTGATCCATGTGCAGGAGAACTGCTCAAATATTCCCATAACTAGAGATACTTGGATGAATGAAGACATCATATCGCCAAACGAAGTTTGAAGATGAGATTCCCACGTCCTAATGTCATCGAACCACCACCGATGCTTTCAACCGCTGATCATCAACGACTACACGTTCAAGAAAGAACAAAACCTCCCTCCAGCTAACCGAATCGGTCTCCAAGATTGCTTTGTTTAGCCTCTTGAATAACATGATGATCCATTAGGTCATCCTGAATTTTGTATATCTGAGGATTTTTTCTTTTTCTTTTTTCGTATAGCCAGCTGGTGCAGAGAATCTACACAGCTTATAAATGTTTGGTATTTGTAAATTCTTTGTTCCTGCATCCACTCGTAGTGTATCCAACAATTGAATAATGTACTTAGCATTTTTTTTCTTCTCACTGTTCCCTCTGGCTTTGTGGGCATATTTTGAGCCATGAATATTTTGACATGTGAAAGTGATCACTAAGAAACAACAGGATGCACCTCAACTGATGCAGTGTTATTTCTCCACTTTGTGTATACCACCAAACTTTGAGATGCAGTGTTATTTCTTGTGAGTTCTAATTTGTTGTGAGTTTTACTAGTAGTACTTTGGTTTTTCTATATATGTTCCTTTAACTTATTTTGACGTAATTTACAAAACTTGTTATTTGCTTAGAAGTACCCCCAATAACTAAGGATGGGAGTGTTATAAATTCCTCTGGTAAAAAATATGCCCAGAAGATTATTGTGGTTGAAAATGCAAAAAATGGATAAATGTCAATATATTAATGGATACGATAAGAAATGAGTTTACTAGTGGGAAGTAAGAAGTGACGACAATTGAAAAAAAAAAATGAGAGAAAACTGACCTAGGTGTTTTGAACATATACAATGCAAATCAATATATGCTCTCACGAGAAGGAGAGAGAGTATAGTAGTTAATGGAGTCGTTGGGATTAGAGGTAGGCTTAGACTAACATAATTTGAAGTGTTAAAAAAGGATATAGGATTTGTTAGCGTTACATAAGGCATGATTCTTAATGGAGTCGAAAGGAAGAAGATGATTCAAACTGCCGATCGAAATGACCGAGGAGTGGTTCCTTTTGTCGAGGAGAGGGGTCTCATTGAGGGGAAGCATATCTATTCTACTATATAATAGAAAATTTTGGTGGTGAAACTTTTGAATTCATAAAATACCCTTAAGTATTTTATAAACATGATGTTATTATGTCAACTTGCATGCCATTTATGTTTACGAGTCAAAGCAACAAAGTTTGCATGTAAGTTTTCTTTTTTCATACAATTTTTCATGTTCCAATGGTAAAAATTTCTATCATTACCATTTTTCAAAGATTATTATTCTCAATAGAAAATTTTAAAAAAGAACAAAATTTGTACTTCGAATTTTTTGGCATTGTAAAAAAAATACATGAATAATCATCTAAAAAAGACGAAAATACGATAACTGACCTTATGATATTCTAATTAAATACGTATACGTAGACTATCCAATAGAGGCAAGATCGAGCATGTAGTTCAGAAGATTAGACCACGTGGCAGTGTCGGGGCAGCTAAGTCGAAGGTTCCAGTTCTTCCACTTTTAGACTTAGAATTGTATATTAGAAGTAGGAATTACTAGTAGCATCCATTTCTCTAAACCGGAAAAAATAAAAAAGGAAAAAAAAAACTCATAGAAAGCTGAACCAATAGTACTGATGAACTGACAGTAAATTTGGTGCTTGTAGTAGTCAGCTCATATGAAATAAGAATATTTTGTGAAACAAAATACTAAAAGAATTATTTTAGGATGTGTTTGATTGTAAATTTTTTTTCCATAAAAAATATTTTCATCACAAAATTTTCACAAATTGTAGTGTCCGATAGCTGATATTTTTCATAGAATTATTTTCCAAACAATTATCATTTCCTGGTGGAAAATGAAACTTGTCCAACTCATAGGAAAAAAAAAAAAATCATTTTCTATGAAAAAGAACTATTTTTCGTGGAAAACAATGACAATCAAACACCCAAATTAAGTTTTCCATAATTTTTTTTAAAATTCCATGAATTTTTTTCCCAGAAAAATAATCGCATGGGATTAATTTCTTTTTCACATATTTTCCACCTTCCAATCTTTAATGTTTGAGAATTTTTGACTGGCATCCCACTTTCTTTAGCCTTATTTAAGGTGCACTCCACCACTTTACATAAATGTATAACACCCCCCACTTCTGTTCAAGACTAACGGTTGACCGCTTTGTGGTGTAATTTTCGACCAAACTGCCCTCTTGTTGTGTTCAAAGAAGTTCAGAGACAGTAAAACTTAGTTTTGAAATACCTAAAGTACCCTTTCTTCTTCCCTACATTAGCAAATCACGTTCTCTTCTCTTTTTATATGACGTGTGACCTAACCCCCAAATCTTTCTTCCCTTTTTAAATTCGAAGCCTCCCCAACTCTCATGGCCGACGCTGGTTTTTTTTCCTTTAATATAGGAAAGCTTTTGTTTTTGTGTTTTGTTTGTCTCAAATCGTGTCATTTTTTCTTTTGATTAGGACAAATGTCAAATACGCTCGATGAACATCCACGTAGCAGATGAGTGTTCGTTTTTGAGCTCACCATGCAAGATCGAAAGATGCAGGGGGGATTAGGTATCTTTCGAAGTCCAATACTGAAGCAAATCTTGGCCGCAAATTTTTGAAGTGTCCCCTCTGCTCGGATTTTCAATTGCTGGATGTGGCTATTTTGGTTTCAAGCTCCGGAGTTTCATCTTAACAACTCAAAGGGAAAGTTGTTTCACATGTGATGACTTAGGTCATTGGAAGAAAAAATGTCCTTGGCAAGAAACTACTTGCCCTAATCCAAATTGTGGAGGAAGGAGATTCATCTTAATGTCAAAGAGGAGTCACAACAAGGAAAGAAGATTCTTGCAATGCCTGAAGTGCAGCAATGCATTCCAATGGTTGAATGAGGCTACGGCTAGTGACAGTAACTCTGAATTTCCTGTTCAAATTGTAGTGAACACAACTTTATAAGAGTTGGGTATAAAATTTGGAAAAAGTCTTGCTATGTAAAGTTGAAATCTGAAATGTTGTATTTGATCCACTATATGAATGTAACAATGTTTTGAACAAAACATATTGATTGATTTACTATATGAAATCTTGTATTTTGCTATGTAAAGTTGATTCACAATAAGCTTCACAAGCTCTTCGAGTTTACTGGAGTTTACTGCAGTTTTGAACATGCATTTTTGAACAAAATGAGCGTTATATGAATGAGAACAAAATAAGCAAAATGAGAGTAATTCACTTCACAAAATATTATATTGCTCTGGAAGTTTACAAAGAATTACTCTCATACATTACTGAACAAAATGTATGGGCATCTCCACTGCAGAATACAAGCTCTGGGAGATTACATTTGTTCACTTCACAAAAAGCCACACATATATAAATGTAGATCACAAAATGATCACATTAGTTCACTTCACAAAATGATCACATTTGTTCACTTCACAAAAAGCCACACAGATATAAGTTCACTTCACAAAAAGCCACACATATATAAGTTCACTTCACAAAATGATCACATTAGTTCACTTCACAAAATGTTAACTGCCTTACTGCAAATTACATTAGTTTACTTCACTTCACAAAATATTAACTTCACAAAAATGTCTACTGCACTTTACTGCTGCTGCTATGATATTCACTTTAAGATGTTTACAAAATGGCCTAACAAGTTTACAAAATGGCCTAACATCTTCACTACTCTTTCATTGCTTGCTATTGCTGCACATTACTGCTATTGACTCTCCATGAATTTGAGCCACTTGGTGGTAGACATCCTATAATGTTGTGAGCCCTTCCAGGTACATTGGCCAAATTATATTGTATGAATTCTGCCACTGGAACTCCTTGTGGTACGTAGAATCACCTGATTGTTGTGGTGCCTTCTTCCTTTGGCCTGTTGAAACTGTTGGCCTTTTGTAAACTGTGTTGCTACTCCTTGGAATCTTTTTGCAGGTCTTGGTTCTTTTGGTAGTCTTGGTGCCCTTGGTTTCTTCTTGTTCCCTCCAACTGGTCCTCTCTGGCACCCTCTAGCATTATGATCAGCTGGTAACTTGTACCTCCCACAAATCCTTTGCTGCTTGGCAGGTCTTGGTGCCTCATCTGCCTTCTTCCTTCTAACACCCTTTGGTCTTCCAGGTTGCCTATGTCTAGCCGGTGGACCAACCTTATATGGTGGCTGCAACATGGAGAAGTAAAACACATAGGGAACAAAGAACTTGAAATTATGAGAGCAATGTAACATGGAGAAGTGAAACACATAGGGGACAACAAAACTTGAAAACAAAGAGAAGCACTACTACTAGAATTCTTTGACTTACTTGATCCTATAGGCTTTATTGAGGCAATGGAACAATCTTTCCAGCATAAGCCTTCTTGTAGGTATTGGCATGATAGTAGTGACTTGTGAACCTGTAACAAGACAAATAAATATTAGTGTACACCACTACTAGGATGTATAAGGTTTAACAGTGAAAAAAGATACTTACATTGACCATGTAGGCCTGCTAGGTAGCAAAGCAGCAACAACATGCACACAGGGGATCCCAGTTAAATCCCATGCACATCAGTCACATTTTTTTCATTAATGTCAACAGTCCATCTGTTCTCAATGGATAGAAGACACTAGTGACACAAAACAACCCATCATCAACACCATTAACCTGATACTTATTGACTTGCTTTGACCTATGCTCAATGATCTTTGTAGTCGTTGGAGTCAAGTCATACTCCATGCTCTAGAAGTAATATTCCTTTCATAAGTCAATTGCATGACCATCATATGAAACATCTCCACAATCATAGTGATTGGTTTACCTCTAATTTCTCCTATCCAATTGTTGAAGCTCTCAGAAAAATTATTGGTTATGTGCTCACACTTTGTTGTTTTGTCAAAGTATGCTCTACATCATCTGCTTATGTGCTCTTTCATCATATATTGAAGACCATCTGGACATTGTTGGGCTATTGCTTCAATCCACTTAGCATTATCTACCTGTCTTTAGGCTCTAGCTGCACCCTATGTAAGATGCTTCATCTGTAGGCTACCATTAATGTGGGACTTAAAGTTTTTGTAGAAATGTCTAAAGCAAAACTTGTGGGGATGCCCATAGAATTCTTTGTCAATAGCATTGTCTAGGCCTTTCTGCCTATCAGATATGAAAGAAATCTCTCCTGGATGTTGCAACAGCTTGTGCTTGATCATACTAAAAAAATGGACCCATATAGCTTCACTTTCAGATGTGCAGAGGTAAATGGCAAGTGGGAACAACCCATTGTTTCCATCTAGAGCTGTTGCAGACAAAAATACCCCCCATACTTTTCTTTCAAATGACACCCATCTAAACCAACTAAGGACTCGTTTGGATCAAGTTTTTGTATTCCTAGGAATATGTTTTCAATTCCTTTCCCATGGGAAAGGAATTCAACATTCCCATACCTATGTTTGGTTAGGTTGGGAATAGGTACTTCAAAAATTTAAAATTTTTTTATCTCCATGTTTGGTTTACAAAGGGATAGAAATATTAATTTATTTAGTTTTTCTTTAATACCCTTTCATTAATTTCATGATGATTTACATGTTTGGGATAGAAGTTAAAAATTTGAAAATAAAAAGAGGGTATAACCGTCCAAACAAAATAGCCAAACATCATTCCTAGGAAAGCAAATCTATTCCCAAGGGGGAGCTTGGGAATAGCTTTCCCAAGTCAATGGGAACAGCTTTTCCCCTAAGCCCCTCCTATTCCCTCCTCATTCCCAATCCTAAACATATCAAACATGGGTAAGGAATTCAAAACCCATTCCCAAGTCACAAAAACTTGAACCAAACGCCCCATAAAGGTCTACATCCATTAATAAATCCAATAAAGCTTGAATCATACCCTATGCATAAATAACCAAACTCTGTTGTCCCAGGTACATTCCCACAATAAGCTACACTCCTAGGGTTGGTTATCAAACCCTGTTTTGCAATTTCAGGGGTTTTTCTATATCTCTCATCATAACCCCCAAACAACATCTCCTTCACTGTGAATAATGTCTTGTATGCATTCCAATATGAGACCTTCACTGTAAACTTGGCCCACATCTGCTTCTGAATATCCTTTTATTTCCATGAACTGTGGTGTGCCTTTGTCACGACCCGCACCCGTTTTTTTAAAAATAGATACGAGACGTGTCCAAGCCAGCCTACGCCGCAGTGTCGGCGGTAGAACGCTGTTACGGCCATGAAGATCAAAATCACAAATAATGCTCATTCACATAATTAATTTAACTTACAATGATCACAAGTTTTACATTTGTAAAAAATATAAATTGTACAAATAAATGAATGACTACAACTCAACTATCTAGCTAGTCTCTAGGCTTTTGTCTGCAAGTACTTCCGTCACTCCCCAAGCTAAGTAAATCCACGGCTAACCTGAAAAATGTTGGTTTCCAGTCAGGAATGGAACGAGCACAATTCACTGAATGCAGTTTCAATATATGAAAATGACTATATCACAAATGTTAGCCTTTAGACATATGATTCATAAAATAAAATGAAGAAAGACAATAAAACTGAATAATAAGAAACAGAAAATGAAATACAATAAATACTCACCAACTGACCGAATGAAATACCTTTGATATGTGATCGATTTCGGAACAATTATGCGACACGGTCTACACGGTCTAAAGTTACACGGTCTACAGTTACACGGTCTACAGTTACACGGTCTACAATTACACGGTCTACAGAAATATTGCAATAAAGAAACACTGTCTACAAAATAATAATCACGAACTACACAGTTTTAAATGCAATAATAATCACGGTCTACACGGTCTAAAGTTACACTATCTACAAGAAATAAATACAATAATAAACACGGTCTATACGGTCTACACGGTCTAAGGTCAGATCACACATCGTTGGTACTTCACCTCCCGACACAACAAGGAACAAAATCACATAAAACTGAAATCACATATCTATCGACTAAGTACTGATGTATAGTAAAGATCAATACTAAAAATAAACAATAAACTGTACTCGCATGTGGTCATTTGCTGGTGAAATCGATAGTCCAAACCACTCAATGTGCCACAAAAGTCAAAATCCATACAACAGTCTCCGAATGCTAAAATAGACATTATCAATGATCTCAGAATAGTTAAATTAGCTAGGATTGCCTGTCCTTAAGTCTAATTCTGGACACAGGAGCAAAACGGTAATTTTGGGCCAAAACGGTATCTGCCGACCCGCTTTGCACCGAAAAGCGTGTCAGAGTCAACGGTCTCTAAAGTCGTCAAACTACATGTCTACGGATCCAATTTTCTGATACAAACCCAACCGTATATCCATAGTTGGATTCCGGCAGGCCGTGCACAAAATCGCCCGTTGAGTCGGACCGTAGGGCCCGCAAAACGGTATTCTGATTCAACTGTCTCAGAATCGGACCAAACTTGGCATACATGACCAAAAAAATGATACGGTCCTGTTGGCGCAAGTTTCATCTCGATCTGACGAGCGTACATAAAGTAATTGAGAAATTTGCACAGAGGCCGATACGGTAAATTTTGACGGATACGCATCAAATTCGTCGCGCACATGCGACCAATTTGAATTACGTCAAAGCCCACACGTCCACGAAGCCGTTACGCACCTTTTGATGCTTTCGATTCACGACCATATCTCCCGGATTGGCGGGACGCACGTCGTATCGAAAGTTTTCGTGTTTTCGGAAAACAGTTTTTTCGTCAATTTGGAAAAGCGATTTCTCGATGCTCGGTCGACAAAATCGGATTCCATAAGAAGTGTTGTTAAGCCCTACAGGTTTTCTAAACTTCTGTTCAGTTATTTTTTTAAATTTGTTAATGGTTTCACAAGAATCGTACTTCAAAGTTGGGGGTTCGGATGGTTTTTCCTGTTCGGTGATGAACAATTTTCCTTGATCTTTGATTCGACTTCCCGTCGATCCCAAATCAAATCAATCTGCACTAATTACTAGGCTTCCTAGACGGTTAGGTTGTGGTCCATATGTGAAAAAAAGTGAAGAACGATCGCACGAGGGGAGAGAAATTCACCTACAAAGTGGGGTCGGATGCTGTGCTGCCGCGCTGTCTCCTCTGTTTCGGTCTGTCGCGCGCTGTTTGCGCATGGCCGTCGGCCTCGCTGTGCTGGCGACCGCAGAGGGTGGCGCACGTCGGAAGGAGGCTGGGAGCGCGCGCGCTCGTGGTGGTAGTCGGCGTTAGGGTTGAGTGAATTCGAAGAAGTCTCGCTTATATATATAGGCACAGCGGAGCGGTGCTTCTCGAGTTGGCCTTCACAGAGCTCGGGTTCACTTTAGGTTTGTGGGAACCCAAGGGCTCAGCTTGGCACTGGGCTGTGCGGGTAGCAGTTGGTTGACTCGGTTATATGCTGCTGTGGGTCCACTGTTCCCGCAAGGGAACAATGTTGATCTGATTTCCTTTTTTTTACTATACACACACACACACACACACACACACACACACACACACACACACACACATATATATATATATATATATATATATATATATATATATATATATATATATTTGTTCATATATATATACTAATATAATATTCCCATAAAATCTAAATAAACACTAATCTTATCTATTACTAGGGTAGACCTTATCTATATATATAGATATGACTATATATAATAATATTTAATTGACAAAAAATAATATAACCTATAACAATAAAATAATATTATAAATATAATAACCTTAATAAAATAATAATAAATATAGCAAAATTCAATAAAACAATAATGGTATATATATACCATAATGCGCAGTCTAATAATTCCAAAATGCACGAAGACCTATTTTATGCAAAAGTTATTGAATATCACTAATAATAATATTCATAATATTTAGTTACGAATACTTAGAAAATATTCATTAAATAGTTAAAACGAAAAACCATCCACTCACCAAAATACATCAACACGCATGTCGTCGGACGTGCCGCATGACTACATGGACTTGGGCTCACTTCGGGTCCAGTTCGGGCTAAAATGGTATAACCGGTTTCCCTAAACTCAATAATGTAATTAATAAATAAATAAAACTTCGGTAAGGGTTGAGTTGCAACTTGGCCTGGTTTTCCTAATTAGGACATCACTATGGCTCGGCCTTCCCTACTAGGGCTAATACACTAGTCAAGGCACACGACCATGCTATCCGTGTCATGATTCCTAGCCGCCTTGTACTCTAAAACTCAATCATGGCTAAAATCATTTACCGTAATAATTAACTAAATAATTATTTATAAATTCTAAAAATTACCATTTAATTTAAATAAATAAATAAAATATATTATAAAATTTTTTGGGAAGAGGGTTACAAATCTACCCACCTTAAAATAATTTCGTCCTCGAAATTTAAGGAAAGTGTCCATCCGCTATGATAGAAGACGGTTTCCATTAGCTATCATCTATTCTCATGGTCATTTCGTACTACGAATCCTCGAAATTTCTACCCACCTTTGGTCACACTACTCCCTCAAAACTATGTCACTAAAACTTTATAATCTTCCCGCTAATTGCTAAAATTGTTACCAATAGATATCTACTGTTTATGGCCTCTATAATCCTCCTCTATCTACCAAACAACCCAAATCTAACAAGCAACAAATTTACACAAGTAGCTAAAAATGTTGGTAAATTCGAATAAGCATGACCATACGTCGCTCCGAAATATGAAGGACAGTAAGATAAGGAAGAACAATCGAGAGTAAAAATAAAATTTCTAGAGTGCTAGAGAGTATCCAATGCTGCAGCTGGAATGAAAGTTTATGAGCCATAGGCCTATTTTGCCAGATTGGGCCACTCTAGTCCAGTCACTTGCTAAGTCTAAGAACCCTTCATTTCTTATAGAAGCTTGCAATATGTGCAATACAGAAGTTCCGTTCTCGAAGTTAATTCAAACAAGGTTCCATAATGGAACAAAATTTGAGAAGTCAAGATTGTGATCCTTTCCGTGGTTATTTTAAATGCACGAGCAAGGGATAAAATGCAATACGAGATCGTATCGCGACTTCCAGGTAGATGAAATATTGGTTACGAATGACTTCACATTCTAAGAGGTGGAGACTACATAATAGGTATAAGGACCTATTTCAAATAGTTCAGTTTTATATATATATTCCAAAATTGGTGGGTTGTATGGATGGGTTTTACTGGGTCTTAACGGGTTCCTAATTAGGCATCAATCGTTGGTTGGATGAACCTCGGATTTCAGTCTCTATAGACTGGTCAAGATCCCAATGATTTTACTACTTCTACTAGGTTAGGGTAACCTAGAATAGTTTCCACCCAAGTGGTTGAGCTAGTTGCCAGTCAGGTTGGTTAGCTAGGTCCCTAAAGTCCAAAATGCGTCTTCCGTGTCTTTGGTGTTTAAGTAGCACGAGAAGACATAATTTAGTGGCACTCTGATGACAGGTGCGTAGTGGGCTTCGAGTGAATCACAACCATATATTGGATTGAATGAATTGAGTCAAGGTTGAGTCTCTAATAGAAATCGAGAATCATACCGGTATTATAGTAAGGGTTATAGCTAGTCTTTTTGACTCAAAAGTCGTACCATAAACATAGAGTACAAGGGGACGTGTTTGAGTGAGACATGATATACCTAGATGAAAGTGGACTCGTCTAGATCTTGCGTATAAAATTTGTTGGAAGGTAACAGCTGGTCTCGTGCTCCTAATAGTAATGACACGGTCGAGGACACAAAATGATCTAAATAGAAAGTGGGAGTCCATGGGGCACTAATCATCATCCTAATGGAGATTATTCTAATCAATCGGTAATCCTCGTACATCCTAAAATTTTAGAAGGCTTGCAGTTTACTCGCCCTAGAAGTTAGGACATAGTTTTAGGAATAATGAGATTAGAAGAATTTTAAAGTCCGGATACCGTACCTCGACTCTTGTTAATAAAGAATAAGGCATGGCGTAACGGGATACAGTAGATATAGTCAAGTCAAGGATCGTTCCTCAATAAATGGAAAACGAGTGTGTACAATGATAAAAAAATAGAATGACATACTCGTCCACAGTATACGAGAGTTTCCGATGGGGTAACCAACTCCAAGGCACAACATAAGAAAAGATTTCTAACAATTGAGTCAAGAAATTCTATTTGTGTCGAGCCTTCCAGACTATTGTCACAAGGGTTTCAGTTAAAGCAAGCTTCAAACAATTAATTAGAGGCTCACAATAATTGGTCTCCTGAGCATAGGTAGTCTCCTAGGTGGGCATTTGATCAAGGGAAAGATCCTAATCATCCTCAAATTCAGATGGCTTAAAATTCCCAATAATAGTTTGAGGGTCGAGAGGAGAACGAGTAACTCAATCACATGGCTAGCCAATAGTAGCTACACTTGTGTGTATATAACTATCATAGCCATGGGGATACTCCGTATCTCTCTACCAATTACGAGCTTTCGTCTTTCCAAATCAGTGAAAGACAAAACCATCAAGAGTTCAAGGGAGATGTCACTGAATACAATTACATGATTCAAAGTCGAATGTATAATTCAAGAGGAATTGTCAATGCAGTCGCGAATGAGATCATAGATGATACCTCAAAATCTCAATCCACATGGGATAATCAAATAAAGAGAGAACCAAGTGCACTACGGTTGATCAGACTGTAATACATCGATTCTGAATAGACCATACGATAGTAGGCATCCCTACTAAGCATATGTCTTGAATCAAGCTCGATAAAAGAGTATGCTTGCAAAACTAGGCTGTGATAGCAACATTGGTCAAAATAGTCAAATTATAAGTATACAAAATTTTTGAAAGAAGGCACGAGTAGTTCGAGTTTTGTGAGAATAAAAAATTTACCAGGTGTTCTTGCTCATACAGTCATCCCACTATCTTCTTATACTTAAGGCCTTGGTCAACTAATGGTTTATGGACCTCTATATTCTATATTCCAGGTAAACCTATTAGCGTCAATCAATTACCTCGTCAATAGATCACAAGGACCACGGAATGCTAGGTTGGGAGACATGCTACCCAACTTGCAGAACTTTCACTAGTATTGGGTTTGGATCTTATGGGTCACACAGGGCATTTTCCTATCCTCTATGGTATCCAAAACTTGTAATCATATTTGAAATTATTTCACCGAGGATTATGCCTCGCCCGTATACTATGGTTGTGGAAACCCTTGGTTTCGTAGCTCAAACATGATACAAAATCAAACACCTCTTAACTCTATCTAATATTGATTCAAGGGTAACTACGATCAAAGGGGACCACTAGCCATAGCCTCAAAAATTCAAATAAATGGTGGCAATGCGCTGCTGTCCTGCCATTATGAGTCAACTAACATTCCTTTAGCTATATCTGTAAAAAGTCATAAGCTTCTAGAGATTCAAACAAGTGGCTATGACATAAAGCATAAGTATTTGTCCTATCAGTCACAACAAACCAAGGACAAAGGAATTACAAACATTCTAGTATCTACTTCATGTATATCCAAACCATTGAGGAAAAACTTTGAATTGAAACTAACTCGAGGTTCGTACGGGGATAACAATAATCAGAATTTATACAAAATAATAATTATTAGGGCAAATAGAAACTAAATAGACAATTCGACTAAGATATGAGGATGATATCTGAGAGGCAAAGAGAAGGATTTGCACAATTTATCAAGGTTAGACCATTAACTCTATGAAGCCCTATCTCACCAAGCGAATAATCTATCCAATTGGACCGTGTCACAACCCGTACCCACTGTGAGGGTACGAGAACGTAACAACGTCAAGCCTACGTCGCAGTGTCGATGGTAGAACGCTGTCCTAAGTCAATCATCTAACAATATAAAGGTACCTGTACAGTATATACGTTCCGAATGGAGGTGACATAACAGAACAGTCTCAATCACATCTAAGACAGATACAGAATAGTAAAGGTAGATAGAGAGATCAAAATCACAATATAATACAAATAAGAGAGAGAGAGAGCAAATCTAAATGTCTAAGATAACAACTCAAGAACATCCAGCTCAATACGAGTCTCTAAATATAAACTACATCTCAAAACAACGACTGAAATTCAAATAACAATGCTGAAAGAAAAGCTAAAGCCTAGCTATCTAGCCTAGACTATGGGAGTAGCATCCTGTACTGCAGCTGAGTCCTCCCGAGGAACCAGGTCGTAGGTGTCGTCTAAGCCTGCTCCGTAATAGATGGTACATAGGGCCTCCTCCTCATCCTCTATAATATTTTCAACAGGTCCAGTCAGGATAGGAGCGAGTACAGTACATCTCAACAGATCATAGCAGGTTAGAAAATATAATCATGCAGTAAAGTAAGATACATGAACTGAAGAAATACAGTATGTAAACAGAGAGAGAACTATAATAGAAATATCTACTATACATAGAGAACTAATAGTGACTAGTGAGTCAGAGTAAAATATAAACATGTGAATGGCATAGGAGATTCATGACTATAGCTAAGAGAGTGATTCATGACTACAGCTACTTGGATAATATTCACATGTCTATTTCTACTCCCCCATTCCCAATCAATACACAAGGATCTGTTCAAGTTATGTTAAGATTCGTGAAACTTCATATGGTTCATAAAATGAGTGATACGTGAAGGTGATTCATGATGGCTCTGTGAACATGAGAGTACATGTGTCACAAGCGATTCGTGAATCAGAGGAAGCACAGAGATACGTGATGATTCGTGAAACGCACAAAACATGCAGTATCCGATGCTCCCGAGGGGGATAACATCTCATGAAAAGATCCATATAGTACCAATCCGTGTGACCAACGTGACAGTATCAAGTAAAGTAATTTAAAGCAGGAAAATAATTCTAAATAGGATATGAAATGATCAAAGAATGTACTCGCCTGGTATCCTGAACGTCCGAAGAGAATATACCGTCCGAGGAGTGGTGTCTGGCTCCTATTTAGAACAGCACAAGTCACAACAAGTCCAGAACGGTAAAAATGAAGTTCTACTATGACTCTACATGAATCTAGGTCAATCTAGGCCAAAGTCAACCCTTGGTCAACTTTGGTCAACCCAAGAAGTCAAACTAAGTCAACTGTGGTCAAACTAGGTCTAACAAGTCTAAACTAGGTCATCTAGGGTCAAACAAGTCTAGGTTGGTCAAACCTGGCTTAACCAATCAACTCTAGGTCAACTAGCTAAATATCACACGAGTCACACTAGTCTGGTGATACACAAGTGTATCCATACCACATGCCATAGGCTATCCTACCTAGTCCATGAGCCAAATCACATATATGCCAATGAAAACCCTACTTCATAACCCACTACACATTACCTTAATCACATGCACATTTCACATTTATATATATTCACCTAGGTTAGATATTATATATATATATATATATATATATATATATATATATATATATATATATATATATATATATATATATATATATATATATATATATTATACAAAACACAAAGGTTTTTGAATTCTAGGGCTGACTGTGCCAAGATAAAGAGTGGTTGGGATATAATCTTGGTGAATCAACGGTTGTGGATGAAGAGAGTAAAATTTTATGGGGAATCCAAAAATGTGGTTGGAATTTAATATTATAGAAAGGAAAATAATTGTAACATTGTAACACCTGGAGTACAATTTTCCAAACTCTCTCTTTCTCTCTCTATCTCGGTTTCCTAAAATTGTCATTAGTGGCATGCCCAACCTCTCAAATCAGTAAAGGGAGAGAAGAGAGAGAGTTCAAAATAAAAATAGAAGGAAGCTGAAGAAGAAGGAGCACCCCCGACCGCCGCCACCAGCAGTCCGTCTTCTTCCGCGACCTCGCCTCCCCCATCTCCTCCTCCTACCGCCTCGCCAGCCGCTTCGCCACCCCCGACCAGGCCTCCATCGTCTCCGCCCTCTGGCGCGACAACTTATCCTCCGCCGCCGCTGCCGACCCCCCTCCCCTCCCGCGTTCACCCTCGACGACCGCCTCGACTTCTCCCCCGAGCCCGACCTCCTCCTCCCCCATCCTTCCACCCCCGAACCCGCTTCCGTCTCCGCCCCGACCCCGAAGCGGAAGCACCCCTCCCCCCTTCCCCGGCCAGGGCCGCCGAGCGGAGTCCCGGGAGCGGAAGCTGGTGGTCGCCGATGAGGGTCGGGAGCGAGGATATGGCGGTGGCGGGGAGGAGCGGGTCGCCGGTGGAGGGGGTAGTGCAGCAGAAGCAGCCAGGGGAGCTGCTGATGCTGCCGCCGCCGAGGGAGGTGGCAAGGCCGGAGATGAGGAGCAACTTGCCGATGGTCCCCGCTGCCGGCGGCGGCGAGATGGACGAAGAGGAGTGGGTTACTGTTTATGGGTATGATCATACACTGTTTTGTTCAGCGAATTTTCTGGTTGATATTATAAAATTCTCCATTATATTGAAGAAGAAAAAAAAGTAACGTTTCATGCGTGTATTGATATTTGATAGTGTAATACAATTTTATAATTTGATCTTTGTGCATTGAACATCAGATTATCTGATGCCCACAGGTTGGTTTTGAAAAGCTATTGCTTTTCATAAATTGTTGGTAAAAGCTGCTTATGTGTATTTGTTTGAAAAGCTATTGCTTTTCATAAATTGTTTCCGAAAGCAGGGATTGCTTCCAAAGCTGCTTCATCTTCGCATGCATTTATTTATAATAATACCAACCTTTTCTAAAATTTGATCTTGCTTTTATAAAATTTTACAAACTCTCTCTTTCTCTCTCTATCTCGGTTTTCTAAAATTGTCATTAGTGGCATTCATTTAATGTCCAACCTCTCAAATCAGTAATAAAGGGAGAGAAGAGGAGAGTTCAAAATAAAAATAGAAGGAAGCTGAAGAAGAAGGAGCAGGTGAAGAGAGAGATCGAGATTTTTGGGCTCACCGGGGGTTCGATCGGGGTGGCTCTGGCCGGGATTTGGTGGAGGAGGAGCTCACGAAGGAGAATCCGGCGGCTCACTTGGGCTTTGTCGGCTCTCCGCGTCGGAGTTGGGTAGGGGCAGTAGGTGCGGGAGGCGGTCGCCGGCGCTCGACTGACACGGTGGTACGACGGAGGTGGCACGAGGCCGTGGTGGTTAGACGTGGCTCAGTGGGAGTAGCCGCCGGTCGCCGAGCGAGAAAGGGGCGCGCTGGTCGAAAAACCAGAGGCTAGATCCAACGGTTGGCTGGGTCGAGCGGTCTTCGGGCACCGGGGTGGGGATACGGAATGCCGACGTCGGACTCGGCACAACATTCGTCGGTTTGGAAAGGATATCGGTAGGAGCTGCGAGAACCGGGAGAGGTGGGATGGATGATTTGTTAAACGTCGATATTACTGTTTCTTCTTCTTTTTAATGAGATATAGATTGACAGTAGAAAGGAACTGTTCAAATGTTTTTTCGGAGATAGTGAGATTCAAGCCAGTCTGAGACAAACATGTTACTAATTTTGGCTTCTTAGTGTATTTTGCTGTGTCTGGGTGGTGTCCGATACGTGCCCAATAAATGGCACTGATATACAGATATGTTAGTACGACCAAGTATGTTTACCTGACTGTTAAGTAACCACTCCGTCTTTAATGTTTGGGGATACGGAATGCCGAGTCGGGCTCGGCACAACATTCGTCGGTTTGGACTTCGGGGAGAGGGCACGAAACCTGGTGTAGCGACCGCTATGGCTCGGTCGGGCAATTTTAGGGATTCATGTAAATTTCTTTGTGTCCAAATCGTATCCATAGGTTGGACACATGATTCCTTTGTATGTTCTGATGTAAAGAATTTGATGAAGAGAATCAAAGCGGATGCACAGACATGGATGCCCGGGGTCGGACCCGAGACTGGTCACGTTGGTGGTGGTGGATGATGGTGAGGATGGCATTTGCGATGAATGTTGCGGTGCATGGCATCTCGGTGGCGGCATGCCATCGATGTTATTAGGATTTCTATTTCTTTTCTTTTTCTGCGTGTGATGATTCGTGGTGGTGGTTTCGGAACGACAGGGAGGTCGATGTTTGACTAGGTGGTTCGGTCGAGGAGTGTTGCTGTATTCGTGGGGGTGTTGTTTTTGCATCGTGGAATTCGTGGGGGAGGTATATATGCAGGGAGGAAATATCGAGAATAAGTAGAGGGGATAGGATTTCACGATTGTATATGATCAAGTATATGTGGATGGTTAGCTAAGTCCTAGGCTTAGTTACCGATTTTTGTTTATCCAAATTAGCAGAACTTTATATGATAAAAAAATGCTATTATCTCTATAGGAAATCTATAACTAAGTATACTTTAAAGCTCTTTTAATGGAATCTTAATTAAATAACTGATTGTTATGAAAGAAATATGATATTATCATTATAAAAATTCTAATTACTGATATTAGTTTAAACAAATGTTTTGCTAATAACAAACAATTTAAATAGATGAATTAATATCAATCAAATATCTATTATACAAAACACAAAGGTTTTTGAATCCTAGGGCTGACTGTGCCAAGATAAAGAGTGGTTGGGATTTAATCTTGGTGAATCAACGGTTGTGGATGAGCATTATTGAGAGTGGGGTTTTATGGGGAATCCAAAGAAGTGGTTGGGATTTAATATTTTGATGGAGGCCTCATAATGGTTGTGGATGAGCATTATTGAGAGTGGAGTTTTATGGAAAATCCAAAGAAAATTTACATCCAGCAGTGGTTGGGATTTAATATTTTGATGTGGGCCTCATAATTATTATTGTTCGTTGAAAATTGGGGGTCCAAGATTTTGAGGGGGAATACCTTAAATGAACCGTGCCCTATGGGCACGGGTTATGACTAGTATATATATATATATATATATATATATATATATATATATATATATATATATATATATATATACACACACATAGACAATACATAAAAGTGTGTGTGTATGTGATTTTGTGTAGACATGTGTGTGTGTGTGGAGGGTGTGAGCTGAGAGTAAAATTGTGATATAATGTGAGTGTGAGAGAATGTGAGTGTGTGTGTAGAACATTAGGTGACATGTTCCTGTGTAGTGTCATGTGTACATGAGAGAACAATGACAGAAATAAGGGAACATGTGTGTTAGAGCAGGGGGCAGATGGAAGGAGTCTTTGTGTTCTCAGGTTTCCATGTGTGTGAAGGAATTAAGTGTACAAGTAATGTGGGAGATTAGCAGCTGGTACAATCCCCAGGAACCCAAGGACAGGAAATATGTGTGATATCCCAGGATTACACAAGTGACAGTTCAGATTTACCCAAACAGTGTAAATCCAACTCAGATTTTAAATTCCAACTTGACAGTCCAATTATACAAAAATCGAATTTGACAGGAGGAAATCAGTAACATTCCCAAACCTGAATCATGACATCATAACTTTGTAAACCTGTAGATATAAGACTCATTCAAACTGTAAAAAACAGAGAATGAACTCAGTTATGAACATGAGTTCATTCCAGTCACTACAATGTGAGCCAACATCCAGTTTTTTTTAATCATGGCTAAACTTCAGTTTTTTTTCACCCATAGACAGCTCCATTCCAAACCAACCATTCGAAATACATTAACCTAATCGTCATCAACTAATCAGTGAACTAATAAATGAATTAAACATGGCAACAAATCATTCAAAAATCAGTTAAAATCTAGAATCAAATGATAGTTTAATTAGGGAAAGTTAATTTGTGTGTGTGTAGACTGTAGGCATGGGTGTATGTGTGTAGGATATAGAGTGTGTGCCACAGGATTGTGTTCTCAGTGTACTTAGGATTAATTTCCAGGTTTTGCACAAGGAAATTCTCAGATTAATATCAGTAAATATACATCTATATATATATATAATCATTCCTATAAATTTCAGTTAACACAATCAACCAAAAACTCAATTTCCAGTCTCTTTTGTATCAGCCTATTGCATTAAATATGGAAAACTTCATTTGGAACTGATTCTCGAACACCCAACACAATTTCCAACCTTACATTAACCTATTACATATATGGTTGAGCTATTTATCCATTTAACATTATTAAAACAGTAAAAAAATAACAATTTGAACTCATCAAATCTATTTCAGTCCTTGCGTATCAGTGAGGTAACAGTGTATACAGAAATTCGAGAATTCAAACCCAATTAACCATCTAAATTATAATAACAAATTGGTAATCAATGATATACATGTGAGGATACTAGTTAGGGTCTTCGTGTCCAAAAATTGGACATGAATCGTGTCCAAATAGCTGCACGAACACAGACACGCACTGTGCACAATTAATCGTCGTACACGCGTGCACGCGCTTATAACACGCGACACACGACACGACATGACACGACACGTGCTCATGTCCACAGGTGCACCTAGGATAGGGCTAGGTCTGTGTGAGCCTGCATTGTGTCCACGTGACACACAGACACGACACGAACCCCATGTCAGCGGCGTCTGTGCGTGTGCACAGCCGTCTGCGTGCGACAGCGCGCGGCCAGTGCGGGGGCGATTGCGCCGCGCACACTCCACGAGATGCTCCAAAATTTTGGGAGCATGGTCGGAGACGTTGCCCCATGAATCCCACAAAAATTCAGGACACGGCTTGTCCTGTGTCGAAAGATATGCCCCCCGAGATGCAGGTCACGGCCTACGGGCTCGTGCTGCGTGTCCACGTACAAAAACATGACACAAAAGGACACAAAACACTAGGACACCTTCACAAACATTGATACACACATCAAGATCTACAGATCCATCTAATTACATTTCGAAAATATGAAAATTTATTCCTATGTGGCATTTCTACAAACACCTAGTATACCATTTCGATACGTGTCCGATACGGACACGAAATGGACACGAATTGTGTCCAAATTTTGGGGACAGCTAGGAAACCCTAAAACCTAACCTTATATGCAAAGAAATCAGGAAAAACTATGAGTTTAGATGATTTACCTATTGAGTATCAAAACTCAAGAAAAGCTTCAAAGAGGGAATTCCAAATGGCAACTCCAAATCTCCAAATTGCATGCAAACTGAGGTGCTCCTCCAAAATCAGTATATAAACATAAATTAGATCCTATTACAAAAGACTAGGACTAAAAAGGAGCTAAAATGAATTAATTAGGAATTTCTAAGGTTGGGGATTTATCTCCTTCTAAACTTGAGATCTATTTCCAAGAGATGCTAACCCTAAATGAAGGAGGCATTAAATAGGGGTGGAAAACCCTAGGTTGGCTGCCATGTGTGGGTTTAATTTAGTTTTGGGCCTAAGACATGGGCCTATGGCTTAAACACTAGGCTTTAAATTGCTAAGTCATAAGTCATTGACTTAAGTCACTAGTCATGGACTAATTCACTTAAGTAATCCTTCCTACCTTAAAACTAATTCCTAATGACTAAGAGTAGGTTAACTAGAGTTAGACTAGGGTCACCAACTAGGGTTAGTTCTAGGTTAGTCTACAAAGTCTCAACTAGTCAAGACTAACTTAACACATAGCAATATTTAATTAATATTAAAATCACACAAATTCCCATAAATCATAATAAATTCAAATAAATTCTAAAATGTCCAAAATACCCTCTAGGCTAAAATGTACTAGTCAAACATCCTAATCATATGGCTATGCTCTAAGGTTACACTAGTCAAACACCAAAATCATAAGTCATGATTTAAAATAGTTTTAAAATGATTAAAAATCACCAAAAATCATATTATCATTTAAATATCATAATTAAATAAATTAAAATATAAAAATTTAAAATTACCCTCATTTTAGAAAATGGGTGTTACAAGTCTACCCACCTTAGAAAAATTTTGTCCTCGAAATTAAAATGGTAGTAGTCTTCTAGGTCAAACACCCCACAATCAAAGTCTCAAACATACCGTCAGATAATCATATGCGTCTGTCCAAAATCATGATACTCAGAATCTTCGTCATGCTAGTGAGCAAGGCTACGATAATCACAGAGTCCTCGACTAAGGTACATACCTCTAGAATTATGGTATTTAAAATTTTCGCATTGCCGCATGCTTGGCAGCGAAAATCTTAAATTCCTACACCCGAGAAATACATCCAAAATCTGACTATATGTCCTCACAATGCCAGCTATCATGACTATAGAAGACTCTAGATTCCATAACTTAGGCGACCTAGCCCATACGACTTATCTCGGAAGAAAACCAAATCGAAAAGAAATGCCAGATCAAAACTTATGAACAGATAAGGAAGCAGATAAGAACAGATGGAATTGAATTTCAAGATAGATATAATGAGGCAAGATGGGAATGGAATCGAAAAGAACAGAACCTGTAAGCATCTCTCCCACTGCCTGATCATCCTCGACTGTCATGGCGTAAGCTTGCCCATGCTGGCCTCCTCCAGCCTGATGCTGATACTGCACAAATCTCTGCTGCTGTGTCGGTAATGGTCCCCGCTGCTGACCTACCGGAGCCTTGGCTCCTCCTCCTGGTGCTGTGCCTATGTACTGGAAACACTCCCTCAGCTGGTGGTCCGCTGCTCCACATAGTAGGCACCTGCCCAGCCTCTTCATGCACTCACCCCATCTATGCCCCAGCTTCTTGTAGTAGGGGCAACTGACTGCCTGTTGTCTGGGTGCCTGATGCTGTCTGGGCTGCTGCTATCCCTGCTGATGGCCGTGACCCTGGAACTGCTGCTAAAACTGATGCTGAACGTGCGGCCTCTTGGCCGATCCTCCGCTACTGCTGCCTCCCTGGGAGTCTTGTCCCCTCTTGAGCCTAAGCTCAAGATCATCCTCTGCAGCTAAAGCGTCCACCAGGATTTCCTTATAGGTAGCGCTGCGGGCGTTCTTGGTGTAGGACTTGACCTCCTTTACCAAGCCCTTCCGGAACCTCCGGGCCTTCGTCGTCTCCGACAAGTACTCCATAAATCTGCTCAGGCGGCAGAACTCTCCTACGTACTCCTCCACGGACTGACTCCCCTGGACTAGGGCCTCGAACTGGGTCTCGAGGGCTCCCAGCACTGCGTCTGGAAAGAACTTCTCCTTGAACAGCTTCTTGAATGATACCCAAGTCTGTCTTGCTGTACAGACCCTCGGGTCGGTCTGGTACCATGTACGGGCCAAATCCTGCATCATGCTGGCCGCTGCCTCTATCTGGAGCCTCGTCGGGATCTCAGCCAACTTGAAAATCTCCTCCATATGCTCGATCCACTCATCGGCATACAAGATCCCCTCTGTCCCTCGGAAGTCTCTCGGGTGCATCTTCTGGAAATCTTGGATGCCCTTCTCCCGTGGCTGGTACGGCTGCAGGGCTGCCGCTGGCTGAGCTACGACTCTCTCTACTGCGATCACTGCCAGCTCAATGCCTCGTGTGAGCTCTGTTGTCTGCCTCTGCTGTTGGGTCTGCTGACCCTCCATGTACTGCCGGAAGAAGGCTAACAGCTGAACAGCGTCAACTGTCCCTGCAGGTGGCTGCTGCTGCTGAAGAAGTACATCCGGAATCACCGGACTCGGCTCATGCCTCACTGCTGGTGGGGCTCCTCCAAAAGCTGCCGAAGTGCCTACCCCAGCTGGCATGACTGGGACTGCGGTACCAGGGGATGGCTGCTGAGTATGAGAGGTGGTAGACCTCTCATCGGCGGCCCCCTGGCCCTGGCGATGCAATCGCGTCTCAACCATCCTGGAGATACAGATCAAAAAAAACAATTGCTGATAATGAGTCGAAATATCAAAGGAGGACAGTTTAAATTCAAGGAAGACAATAAGCGACAAAATGTAGATATACGGAATCTGAATAAGAGTTTTTCCTATTTGTGATTGAGTACCTTCAAAAATATTCTAATCCTACTGCAGGCTGTAATGATACTCTAGTTTGAATACCACTACATAAACTCGACCTGCATGGGCCACCACTAAAATTGTGTCACGACCCGTACCCACTGTGAGGGTACGAAAACGTAACAACGCCCAGCCTACGCCGCAGTGTCGGCGGTAGAACGCTGTCCTAAGTCAATCATCTAACAATATAAAGGTACCTGTACAGTATATATGCTCCGAATGGAGGTGACATAACAGAACAGTCTCAATCACATCTAAGGCAGATACAAAATAGTAAAGGTAGATAGAGAGATCAAAATCACAATATAATACAAATAAGAGAGAGAGAGAGAGAGAGAGAGAGAGAGCAAATCTAAGTGTCTAAGATAACAACTCAAGAACATCCAGCTCAATACGAGTCTCTAAATATAAACTACATCTCATAACAACAACTGAAATTCAAATAACAATGCTGAAAGAAAAGCTAAAGCCTAGCTATCTAGCCTAGACTATGGGAGTAGCATCCTGTACTGCAGCTGGGTCCTCCCGAGGAACCAGGTCGTAGGTGTCGTCTAAGCCTGCTCCGTAATAGGTAGTACATAGGGCCTCCTCCTCATCCTCTGTAATATTTTCAACAGGTCCAGTCAGGACACGAGCGAGTACAGTACATCTCAACAGATCATAGCAGGTTAGAAAATATAATCATGCAGTAAAGTAAGATACATGAACTGAAGAAATACAGTATGTAAACAGAGAGAGAACTATAATAGAAATATCTACTATACATAGAGAACTAATAGTGACTAGTGAGTCAGAGTAAAATATAAACACGTGAATGACATAGGAGATTCATGACTATAGCTAAGAGAGTGATTCATGACTACAGCTACTTGGATAATATTCACATGTCTATTTCTACTCCCCCATCCCCAATCAATACACAAGGATCTGTTCAAGTTATGTTAAGATTCGTGAAACTTCACATGGCTCATAAAATGAGTGATACGTGAAGGTGATTCATGATGGCTCTGTGAACATGAGAGTACATGTGTCACAAGCGATTCGTGAATCAGCAAAAGCATAGAGATACGTGATAATTCGTGAAACGCACAAAACATGCAGTATCCGATGCTCCCGAGGGGGATAACATCTCATGAAAAGATCCATATAGTACCAATCCATGTGACCAATATGACAGTCAAGTAAAGTAATTTAAAGCAGGAAAATAATTCTAAACAAGATATGAAATGATCAAAGAATATACTCGCCTGGTATTCTGAACGTCCGAAGAGAATATACTGTCCGAGGAGTGGTGTCTGGCTCCTATTTAGAACAGCACAAGTCACAACAAGTCCAGAACGGTAAAAATAAAATTCTACTATGCACTCTACATGAATCTAGGTCAATCTAGGCCAAAGTCAACCCTTGGTCAACTCTGGTCAACCCTAGAAGTCAAACTAAGTCAACTGTGGTCAAACTAGGTCTAACAAGTCTAAACTAGGTCATATAGGGTCAAACAAGTCTAGGTTGGTCAAACCTGGCTTAACCAGTCAACTCTAGGTCAACTAGCTAAATATCACACGAGTCACACTAGTCTGGTGATACACAAGTGTATCCATACCACATGCCATAGGCTATCCTACCTAGTCCATGAGCCAAATCACATATATGCCAATGAAAACCCTACTTCATAACCCACTACACATTACCTAATCACATGCACATTTCACATTTATATATATTCACCTAGGTTAGATATTATATATACATATATATATATATATATATATATATATATATATATATATATATATATATATATATATATATATATTATATATTATATATATATATATATATATATATATATATATATATATATATTTTATATATATATATATATATATATATATATATATATATATATATATATATATATATATATATATATATATATATAAAATATATATATATATATATACACACATAAACAATACATAAAAGTGTGTGTGTATGTGATTTTGTGTAGACATGTGTGTGTGTGTGGAGGGTGTGAGCTACGAGTGAAATTGTGATATAATGTGAGTGTGAGAGAATGTGAGTGTGTGTGTAGAACATTAGGTGACATGTTCCTGTGTAGTGTCATGTGTACATGAGAGAACAATGACAGAAATAAGGGAACATGTGTGTTAGAGCAGGAGGCAGATGGAAGGAGTCTGTGTGTTCTCAGGTTTCCATGTGTGTGAAGGAATTAAGTGTACAAGTAATGTGGGAGATTAGCAGCTGGTACAATCCCCAGGAACCCAAGGACAGGGAATAAGTGTGATATCCCAGGATTACACAAGTGATAGTTCAGATTTACCCAAACAGTGTAAATCCAACTCATATTTTAAATTCCAACTTGACAGTCCAATTATACAAAAATTGAATTTGACAGGAGGAGGAAATCAGTAACATTCCCAAACCTGAATCATGACATCATAACTTTGTAAACCTGTAGATATAAGACTCATTCAAACTGTAAAAAACTGAGAATGAACTCAGTTATGAACATGAGTTCATTCCAGTCGCTACAATGTGAGCCAACATCCAATTTTTTTAATCATGACTAAACTTCAGTTTTTTTTCACCCATAGACAGCTCCATTCCAAACCAACCATTCGAAATACATTAACCTAATTGTCATCAACTAATCAGTGAACTAATCAATGAATTAAACATGGCAACAAATCATTCAAAAATCAGTTAAAATCTAGAATCAAATGACAGTTAAATTAGGGAAAGTCAATTTGTGTGTGTAGACTGTAGGCATGGGTGTATGTGTATAGGATATAGAGTGTGTGCCACAGGATTGTGTTCTCATTGTACTTAGGATTAATTTCCAGGTTTTGCACAAGGAAATTCTCAGATTAATATCAGTTAATATACATCTATATATATAATCATTCCTACAAATTTCAGTTAACACAATCAACCAAAAACTCAGTTTCCAGTCTCTTTTGTATCAGTCTATTGCATTAAATATGGAAAACTTCATTTGGAACTGATTCTCGAACACCCAACACAATTTCCAACCTTAGATTAACCTATCACATATATGGTTGAGCTATTTATCCATTTAACATTATTAAAATAGTAAAAATAATAACAATTTGAACTCATCAAATCCATTTCAGTCCTAGCGTATCAGTGAGGTAACAGTGCATACAGAAAATCGAGAATTCAAACCCAATTAACCATCTAAATTATACAATAACAAATTGGTAATCAATGATATACATGTGAGGATACTAGTTAGGGTCTTCGTGTCCAAAAATTGGACACGAATTGTGTCCAAATAGCTGCACGAACACTGACACGCACTGTGCACAATTAATCGTCGTGCACGCGTGCACGCGCTTTATAACACGCGACACACGACACGACACGACACGTGCTCGTGTCCACAGGTGCGCCTAGGATAGGGCTAGATCTGTGTCAGCCTGTATCGTGTCCACGTGACACACAGACACGACACGAACCCCGTGTCAGCGGCGTCTGTGCGCGTACACAGCCGCCTGCCCGCGACAGCGCACGGCCAGTGCGGGGGCGATTGCGCCGCGCACACTCCACGAGATGCTCCAAAATTTTGGGAGCATGGTCGCAGACGTTGCCCCATGAATTCCACAAAAATTCAGGACACGGCGTGTCCTGTGTCGAGATATATGCCCCCCGAGATGCAGGACACGGCCTACGGGCTCGTGCTGCGTGTCCACGTTCAAAAACACGACACGAAAGGACACAAAACACTAGGACACCTTCACAAACATTGATACACACATCAAGATCTACAGATCCATCTAATTACATTTCGAAAATATGAAAATTTATTCCTATATGGCATTTCTACAAACACCTAGTATACCATTTCGATACGTGTCCGATACGGACATAAAATGGACACGAATTGTGCCCAAATTTTGGGGACTACTAGGAAACCCTAAAACCTAACCTTATATGCAAAGAAATCAGGAAAAACTATGAGTTTAGATGATTTACCTATTGAGTATCAAAACTCAAGAAAAGCTTCAAAGAGGGGATTCCAAATGGCAACTCCAAATCTCCAAATTGCATGCAAACTGAGGTGCTCCTCCAAAATCAGTATATAAACATAAATTAGATCCTATTGCAAAAGACTAGGACTAAAAAGGAGCTAAAATAAATTAATTAGGAATTTCTAAGGTTGGAGATTTACCTCCTTCTAAACTTGAGATCTATTTCCAAGAGAGGCTAACCCTAAATGAAGGAGGCATTAAATAGGGGTGGGAAACCCTAGGTTGGCTGCCATGGTTGGGTTTAATTTGGTTTTGGGCCTAAGTCATGGGCCTATGGCTTAAATACTAGGCTTTAAATTGCTAAGTCATAAGTCATTGACTTAAGTCACTAGTCATGGACTAATTCACTTAAGTAATCCTTCCTACCTTAAAACTAATTTCTAATGACTAAGAGTAGGTTAACTAGAGTTAGACTAGGGTCACCAACTAGGGTTAGTTCTAGGTTAGTCTACAAAGTCTCAACTAGTCAAGACTAACTTAACACATAGCAATATTTAATTAATATTAAAATTACACAAATTCCCATAAATTATAATAAATTCAAATAAATTCTAAAATGCCCAAAATACCCTCTAGGCTAAAATGTACTAGTCAAACATCCTAATCATATGGCTAGGCTCTAAGGTTACACTAGTCAAACACCAAAATCATAAGTCATGATTTAAAATAGTTTTAAAATAATTAAAAATCACCAAAATTTATATTATCATTTAAATATCATAATTAAATAAATTAAAATATAAACTTTCAAAATTACCCTCATTTTAGAAACTGGGTGTTACAGACCATATCGCCTTACCAAGAGGTAATAGTGTACCTATGGGGATATGACAAGCTATCAACATTAACGACTCCTCATCTAAATTGCATGGCCTAGACTACCCATCGGTCAATTTGTATAAGGGACTCCTAGTCCTAATCATTCTCTTTAATTAAATTAACCCTAACTCGTGAATGAGCATTTCCTAGTCGCAGGCTCGCAATAGTACAACTAACTTAAGTACTATCACGAGTTCGCATGATTTGCGAAAACTGACCTGCATAGGCCACCACAAAAACTTGTCACGACCCGCACCCATTTTTTTTTAAAAAAACGGATACAAGACGTGTCCAAGCCAGCCTACACCGCAGTGTCGACAGTAGAATGCTGTCACGGCCATGAAGATCAAAATCACAAATAATGCTCATTCACATAATTAATTTAACTTAAAATGATCACAAGTTTTATATTTATAGAAAAATATAAACTTTTACAAATAAATGAATGACCACAACTCAACTATCTAGCTAGTCTCTAGGCTTTTGTCTGCAAGTATTCCCATCACTCCCCAAGCTAAGTGAATCCACGACTAACCTGAAAAATGTTGGTTTCCAATCAGGAATGGAACGAGCACAATTCACTGAATACAGTTTCAATATATGAAAATGACTATATCACAGAGGTTAGCCTTTAGACATATGATTCATAAAATAAAATGAAGAAAGACAATAAAACTGAATAATAAGAAACAGAAAATGAAATACAATAAATACTCACCAACTGACCGAATGAAATACCTTTGCTATGTGATCGGTCTCGGGATAATTATGCGACACGGTCTACACGGTCTAAAGTTTCACGGTCTACAGTTACACGGTCTACAGTTACACGGTCTACAATTACACGGTCTACAGAAATATTGCAATAAAGAAACATTGTCTACAAAATAATAATCACAAACTACATAGTTTTAAATGCAATAATAATCACGGTCTATACGGTCTAAAGTTATACTGTCTACAAGAAATAAATGTAATAATAAATACGGTCTACACGATCTACACGGTCTACACGGTCTAAGGTCAGATCACACATCGTTGGTACTTCACCTCCCGACACAACAAGGAACAAAATCACATAAAACTGAAATCACATATCTATCGACTAAATACTGATGCATAGTAAAGATCAATACTGAAAATAAATAATAAAATGTACTCGACTGTGGTCCTTTGCTGGTGAAATCGATAGTCCAAACCACTCAATGTGCCACAAAAGTCAAAACCCGTACAACAGTCTCTGAATGCTGAAATAGACATTATCCATGATCTCAGAATAGCCAAATTAGCTAGGATTGCCTGTCCTTAAGTCCAGTTCTGGACACAGGGGAAAAACGATAATTTTGGGCCAAAACGGTGTCCGCCGTTGGACCCGCTTTGCACTGAAAAGCATGCCAGAGTCAACAGTCTCTAAAGTCGTCAAACTACATATTTACGGATCCAGTTTTTTGATATGAACCCAATCGTATGTCTAGAGTTGGATTTTGGCAGGCCGTGCACAAAATCGCCCTTGAGTCGGACCATGGGGCCCACAAAACGGTATTCCAATTCAACTGTCTCAGAATCGGACCAAACTTGGCATATATGACCAGAAAAATGATACGGTCCTATTGGCGTAAGTTTCATCTTGATCTGACGAGCGTGCACAAAGTAATTGAAAATTTTGCACAGAGGCCGATACGGTAAATTTTGACGGATACGCATCAAATTCGTCGCGCACACGCGACCAATTTGAATTCCGTCAAAGCCCACACGTCTACGAAGCCGTTACGCACCTTTCGATGCTTTCGGTCCGCGACCACATTGCTCGGATTGGCGGGACGCACGTCGTATCGAGAGTTTTTGTGTTTTCGGAAAACAGTTTTTTCGTCAATTTGGAAAAGCGATTTCTCGATGCTCGGTCGACGAAATCGGATTCCGTGAGAAGTGTTGTGAAGCCCTACAGGTTGTCTAAACTTATGTTTAGTTATTTTTTGAAATTTGTTAATGGTTTCACAAGAATTGTACTTCAAAGTTGGGGGTTCGAATGGTTTTTCCTGTTCGATGATGAACAATTTTCCATGATCTTTGATTCGACTTCCCGTCGATCCCAGATCAAATCAATCCGCACTAATTACTAGGCTTCCTAGACGGTTAGGTTGTGGTCGTATATATGAAAATGAAGTGAAGAACGTTCGCACGAGGGGAGAGAAATTCACCTGCAAAGTGGGGTCGGATGCTGTGCTGCCGCTGCTGTCTCCTCTGTTTCGGTCTGTCGTGCGTTGTTTGCGCATGGCCGTCGGCCTCGCCATGCTGGCGACCGCGGAGGGTGGCGCGCCTCGGGAGGAGGCCGGGGGCGTGTGCGCTCGTGGTGGTAGTCGGCGTTTGGGTTGAGGGAATTCTAAGAAGTCTCGCTTATATATATAGGCACAGCGGAGCGGTGCTTCTCGAGTTGGCCTTCACAGAGCTCGGGTTCACTTTGGGTTTATGGGAACCCAAGGGTTCATCTTGGTACTGAGCTGTGCGGGTAGCAGTTGGTTGACTCGTTTATATGCTGCTGTGGGTCCACTGTTCCCGCAAGGAAATATTGTTGATCTGATTTCCTTTTTTTTTTACTATACATATATACACACACACACATATATATATATATATATATATATATATATATATATATATATATATATATATATATATATATATATATATATACACACATATATTTTATATATATATATATATATATATATATATATATATATATATATATATATATATATATATATATATATATATTTATATATATATATATATATATATATATATATATATATATATATATATATATATATATATATATATATATATATATTTATTTATTTATTTGTTCATATATATATACTAATATAATATTCCCATAAAATCTAAATAAACACTAATCTTATCTATTACTAGGGTAGACCTTATCTATATATATAGATATGACTATATATAATAATATTTAATTGACAAAAAAATACTGTAACCTATAACAATAAAATAATATTATAAATATAATAACCTCAATAAAATAATAATAAATATAACAAAATTTAATAAAACAATAATGGTATATATATACCATTATGCGCAATCTAATAACTCTAAAATGCACGAAGACCTATTTTATGCAAAAGTCATTGAATATCACTAATAATAATATTCATAATATTTAATTACGAATACTTAGAAAATATTCATTAAATAGTTAAAACGAAAAACCACCCACTCACCAAAATACATCAACACGCATGTCATCGGACGTGTCGCATGACTACATGGACTTGGGCTCAGTTCGGGCTAAAATGGTATAACCGGTTTCCCTAAACTCAATAATGTAATTAATAAATAAATAAAACTTCGGTAAGGGTTGAGTTACAATTTGGCCTGGTTTTCCTAATTAGGACATCACTATGGCTCGGCCTTCCCTACTAGGGCTAATACACTAGTCAAGACACACGACCATGCTATCCGTGTCATGATTCCTAGCCGCCTTGTACTCCAAAACTCAATCATGGCTAAAATCATTTACCGTAATAATTAACTAAATAATTATTTATAAATTCTAAAAATCACCATTTAATTTAAATAAATAAATAAAATATATTATAAAAAATTTCGGGAAGAGGGGTTACAGTCTTAATGTCCTCTTCCAACACTTCATAGATGAATTTGCTATTAGCCATTTTGTTCTACAGCTTTGAGGTGTGCTTGCAAGTGTGTTCTTCATTACGTTGTTTAAGTGTACAAGTTGTCTTATCTGGTGAGATCCTGACCCTGCACATCCATGGACAAGTCTCTTCTTGACACACACCCCATATCCTCTTCCCTTCATTCTTAACATATTTAATTTTAAACCTCTTCTTTGTAGCATATGACCTTAAAAATCTTCTTCACTCAGTAGGATTCATCCATTGCTGGCCTAGGGAGAGACCATTCACCTCAGAAACTATGTATTCCTCCTCACACATCTCTGCATTAGTGTACAAATCATCAAGTTCACCTCCAGCTTGTTCAGAATCAGTTGAGTCACAGCTATAGTATTCTTCTTCTTCATCAAGTTTATCAATTGCAACTGTTCTTCTTCTTTGCATCTCTTCCCTCTGGAACTCAGTTTCTTTCCCCCATTCTTCTACATCTGCTTCTGGAATGTAAACATTTTTTGACATTATTTTATCATCACTACTTAATGGTACATAATCCTCTTCATCATCTATTTTTCTTTTTCAACCTCTACTCCTTCCTCATCCTGTGTGCCAAATTCTTCCTCACCCTGTGGTTCATCTCCATAAAGTTGTGTCTCTGACTGTGTGTGTCACGTCCCGCTCCCACAGGAGCAATCGTCTTCGCTAAGGCATGATGTCGCACGGGCCTAGGTTGCGCCCGTACAAGGCTAATCCCAGAAACAACCGATTTGAATTAGGCCACAGAGTCGCACAGAGTGTCCCCATTTGCAGCAAAAAGTAAATGAACACAAATTGAAGCGAATTCAAACTCTTTATTAACATTCAAAAAGTTTACAAGTGGCGCTAGGCCGAGTTTACAAGTCTCTCAAGCTCTTTCTTTGAAACATAAAAGGCGTGCCAAGTGACTTACAAGATGGAATGATTCATGGCGATGTTCTGATATATTATGTCCTGTATATAGTTCTCTAGCTCCTTACAACGCTCCAAGGCTCCAGAGATAGCTCCGCGCCTTAGCACGTCCGAAGGAAGCTCCGCACCCGACGACGTCTCCTGCGTCCTGCAAGCAAACTGTGGAGTTATCAGTACATTGTTATGCACTGGTGGAGAGGCTAGCTCGCCCACAATATTATCATTACCAAACACGTTCTATTTACTTTTGTGCACCGTCTATCATTCATTGTCTTTCTAATCTTGCCTTAGGATCAGTTTTCATGGCATATATCATAACCTATCTCGTGTTACCGATTTCAACGAGTTGCATGGAAATACATGCACGACTTACCCATACTTATCGTCCGGCCTTCCCTGTCCAAAGTAAACCAAGTTAGTCAACAATTCATACGTAACAACTTAACGTAATTCATGTGAACATTCAGTGTCGAGGGCGTGTCCCTGCCTCAGATTCTAGCACGTCGTAGGCATATTCTCTAACTCATTGCATGAAGTACTCTTTATCATTTGGTGTATTACATTTCAAGCCTGTTCAGAAGGCGCTTCATTCAGTTAACTTAGACTACTTTGTTTCAATGCAAGGACTTGCACGTGGATTGCCACCAGCAAAGCCCACTTAATCTACATGCACCGGTCGCTGGCACCACAAGCCATTTGGACATATTCTCCTTTAGTATTCTTACCTATCATAGTGTGATGGCTGGTACACCTTGATAGTCTTTTAAAATATCCCACACTTACATCTACTTGGAATGTCTAAGCCCACAGCCAAGCAGCCCGTAAGCCATGACTCCGCCTAGGCCGGCCACGATCCTCCCTTTGATCATGCCGTGGAATCCCTTATTTCTCCTACCTCCCGTATACGAGAGGATTGTCCACGACCATTTTGTATTTGCCTTGTCATTTTAAATTAACGGTTGTCTCTGAGCCATAGGCTAACCCTTAGCCATAATACGTTATCGACCAGGTTGGCGGCGACGTCCGTGCAGCGCGGGTAGCGAGCCCCGATGCACGTCCCTGTCATACCTGTCGTTAACCATTAATTTCTTTCTTATCTTTTATTCATTCTTTCTTTTCTTTCTTTCACTTGTCCGTTCGTTCATTGATTCATTTACGTATTCATTCATTCATTCATTCGTTGATTCATTAATTCACTTATTCGTTCATTCTTTCATTCATTAATCATTTTGCAACATCCCGTACGGGAGTCGCCTTGGCGACCCATCGGTCCCGAAGTCTTCCAATGTTGCTATATTCTACTCGGAACGACTATGTCGATAGTCTTCTGTTTCATTATTGTAAACCATTCATTGTTTTATTGTTGAACGCATAGGGAACTTGAACGTAAGCTTGTGCCTTAGCACGAGCGTGGAGTGCGGTACGTGTCACGATCCGCACCCTAGAGTAAGGGCACGAGACGTGGGTACGTCCAGCCTATGCCGCAGTGTCGGCGGTAGAACGCTGTCCTAGGTCACAACATCTAACAATATAAAGCTAAGCAGTTTATACTCCCCGAATACGGGTGACATAGCAGAATGTAAACTCAATCACAACTAAGGAAGAAGAAGCACGATATGATATAGAACTGAAATGAAATACAGATGATCAGAAAAGTCTAAGTGTCTAAGATAACATTTCAGCAAATATCCAGAATACAAGGTCTCAACTACAGAGTATGAAAGAATATATACAATCCAGATCTCAAATGACAGAAATAGTAAAACCTAGACTAGGGGGCCTCTGTCTCTAAAGCTAAGGGATCCGGCTGGAAATCCGGATCACAGGTGTCATCTAGAGCTGTCCCGTAGAAGGTATCCACACAGTCCTCCTCCTCGTCCTCTGTAATATTTTCAACAGGTCCAGTCAGGACAGGAACGAGCACAATACATCTCAACAGATCATAGCAGGTTAGAAATATAAACATGTAGTAGAGTAAGATACAGAAAACTGAAAGAAAGTACATAATGTAAAAGAAAGAGAACTGTAAGTAAATAGCTACTGTATATAGAGAACTAACAATGGCTAGTGATGTAGAGTACAGGATAGCACATGTGAACATGACAGATTAGTACATGATCTACACTAAGGAGTTTCACATGATCTACACTACTATGGAATTTGTTCATATGACTATTTGCACTCCCCCGATTCCCCAATCAATACACAAGGATCTAAGTAGGTTATGTTATTATACGTGATATCACATGAAGGCCCATGAAAGGGTGCACGTGATAGTATACATGAGGGCTCCGTGAACATGAGAGTACATGATTCACAAGAGTGTACATGTATGGTGAAAGCACATGAGTACATGATGAAAGTGAAACGTACATGACATAATGTACCCGATGCTCTCGAAGGGGATAACATCGCATGAAGAGATCCATATAGTACTAATCTGTCACGACCCGTACCCTAGAGTTAGGGCACGAGAACGTAACAACGCCCAGCCTACGCCGCAGTGTCGGCGGTAGAACGCTGTCCTAGGTCTCAATACATCTAACAGTATAAGACTAAACAGTTTATACTCCCCGAATGGGGGTAACATAGCAGAATGTAAACTCAATCACATCTAAGGTAGAGCATAAAGGAAGATAGATAAAACATGAAATCGAAAAGAGATACAACAGATAGAAGTCTAAGTGTCTAAGATACAAACTCAGAATACATCTCAAAACTCAAATACAGTAATCCATAAATATATCTCAAGACAACTGAAAATAAACTATGAATAAACCCTAGCTATCTATATAACCTCTACTGTCTCCTCTAGGCTAGCAGGCAAACTCCAGGCTATCTATAAAATTTATCAAAAGGTCCTGTCAGGACTGGAGCGAGCACAGTACATCTCAACAGATCATAGCAGGTTAGAAAATATAATCATGCAGTAAAGTAAGATACAGGATCTGAAAGAAATACAGTATATAAACAGAGAGAGAGAGAACTGTAATAGAAATATCTACTATAAGTAGAGAACTAACAGTGACTAGTGAATCAGAGTATAAGCTAGACATGTGAACAGGTAGAGGTGATTCAGGAGAGGTGGTTCAAGATTATATTATTTGGAATTATTCACATGCTATTTCTAGTCCCCCCGTACCCCCAATCAATACACAAGGATCCAACCAGGTTATGTTATGATTCCATGCAAAGGCCCACAAGGGGTGGTACATGGATAGCCCATAAATGGATGATTCTGGAAATACCCACAATGGGGTGATTCTGGGAAGACTCTGTGATCATGAGAGTACATGTCACAAGTGATCGAAGAACCGTGAAGCATAGTGATACACCATGTAAGTGAAACGCACAGAACATGTAGTATACGATGCTCCCTGAGGGGATAACATCTCAAAAAAGGATCCATGTAGTACTAATCCGTGTTACCAACGTGCCAGCATCAAGTATAGTAATCTAAAGCAGGAAAATAATTCTAACAGGATATGAAATGATCAGAGAATGTACTCGCCTGATATCTGAATGTCCAAGGTAAAGATACTGTCCGATGAGAGGTGTCTGGCTCCTAATTAGAACAGCACAAGTCACAACATGTCCAGAAGGGTAATATAAAGCACTACAATGCATTCTACATGAATCTAGGTCAAACTAGGCCAAAGTCAACCCTTGGTCAACTCTGGTCAACTGTACGAGTCAAACTAGGTCATGTCCTAATCCAGCAAGTCTTACTAGGCCTAACCAAGACTATCCTAGCAAGCACACATCAATACAAGGCTATACAAGCCAACATACACCCAACTCTATATAGCATGCAATTATTCAATACTCAAATAGGCAAGAATTCACATTGGATATACACTAGGTAATCTATTACTTTTAGCTATATATGTCTACACATATATACACATGCATATATTGGTATTCAACGTTAGGTCTATAATCATGGCATTTCAAATGGTTATATAAACTTATATATTACAACACAATATGCTAACATATATATATATATATTATACATACATAGCTAAGTCAACTGTATTCATAAATACTTATTTAAGAGGCTATGTGTGTGTATGTGAGCATGGCAAAGGGGCAAGTGAGGGTTAAATGGGCATACATAGTGTATACATATCAAAGAGTGTCAAAGTGTAAGTGAACAATGTGTCAAGTGTGATAGTGTCAACATAGTGTAAGGGGGTACATGAGGTAATATAGGATTTGTGTTAACATAGAATATTACATCTCATTAACTTGTATATTGCATACATTACATCTATTATTACATTACATTCATGCTTGTATTCATTCATCATTCATTTATTCTCTTGCACTACTATATGCACCATACATTACATACTATGGAACCTACATATTCATTACAAGCCATACTTATACATGCTTACATTAGATAGGATACTTATACCTTATACATCATTTATTTAACCATTTACTCATGCTTGCATTCTCCATTTAATTACATAATGTATATACATTAACATGGGTTAAAATCAAATAGAACATTATATTACACACAAGGGTGCACAAAATGCATATGCCGAATAGTAACTCCTACTAATAATCAATACTGTACCATCTCAGCATGAATTAAAATTTAGGATTAAATTATGTTATAGATCTATGTATTAGCTTTCCAAAACTTCAAACGGATCGCGTTTTCGTTTCCGAAAACTCCCGAAATTGCGAAAACACCGAGAACGCGTTTGTCTTTCGTACAGCTGACACTTAAATAATTCTCTAGAAAGTTACAGAAAGAATTAGGCCTATTAATACATGTTTTTGGAAATCTAACTTCAATACGCTTCTTTTAAAAAAAACAGGAGACTAAACTGAGCTTTGAGCTAGAAGTTATGACATTTCTAAGTTAGGGCTGAAATTAAAAACGTAGATAAAATCATGACGGATTTGGGTAGTTTGAGACAAAAGAACACAAGTATATAATATAATATATCAAGAACTCACTCTCTACACTAATATATATATATATATATGAGACACTATAGAACACATCTCCAATACAAAAATATGAGATTAAACATGTAATAATTCATTCATACATAACAACAACACATAGTGTGTCCAAATTTGGGATTTTCCCACATGGACACAACCACAACACAAAGGACACTCCTATCACCTCCAAATGGACACGAAATAGACACAAATGGAGATACAACCATGGGGGTCATTTCTATGGGTTCAAAATAGACCTATATGCATGAGAAAATGAAAAGGAGAAGATATTTATACCTTCCGGTAGATCGAATCGAAGAAAAGCCTTCCCGGAGCGACACCGACACGTAGAGATTCCAAAAGGACACGAACGAGCTCCGAATCCTCCCAAACTTGGGTGGCTTCCTCCTTGGCTAGAATGGAGAAGGAAAGAAGAAGATTTGGTGGCGAAATTGAATGATTTGGTGGAGAAATTGTTAGGGATTGCTCTCTAGGAATTTGGGGAAGAACAAGAGAGAGAGTGTGGATGAGAATAATGAAATAAACTTGAGCCTATCCTCTCCCAAAGTGGCTGACCATATGGGGCTATTTGTCCTATTATGGTAAGGTCCAAAATGCCCCCACTAACCTATTCTATGAGTATTAGGAAAGGGCTAATTGGTTGGGGCTAAATTAGTCATTCTAAAGTCTCTAATCACACTAACCTTATCCATAATAATTAGTCTACCTCTAACTAAAATATTTCTATTATGTGGACTAAATTTAATATCATGTGGGCCATGCCTAACTAGTGTGTGGGTCCCACTAGAGTCAAACTACCCCCGGGTCCCCGTTTCAAGTCGGATTGAGTTAAAATTCGAACCCGACTCAAATAACCCCAAAACAATATCATAAATAATAAAATAATATTAAAATAATTCAAAGAGGTGAAATACAAAAATATTCTTAGGCCAAAAATGATATTAAAATATCATAATCACATGGTTAGGCTCTAGGTCAAACAGTCTCTAGGGTTTTACTAGCAAAACGTCAAAACCACAAGTCATTGATTTAAATAATTTTAAAATGATTTAAAATCAGCAAAAGTCATATCATGATTTAAATATCATTATTAAAATAATTATAAACACAAAATTTTAAAACTACCCTTATTTGGAAAACTGGGTGCTACAACTCTACCCACCTTAGAAAAATTTCGTCCTCGAAATTTAAGATCGATAGTACTCCTTCTAGAGCCTCTAACCTACCCAATATCTAAGGTAACACTTCCTAACACTGGAATAATAAACGGACATCTAAAAAGTGTCAATCTAGGAATACCTCTAATACTGCTCTGTTGTACGGCGGTAATGGAACTTCAATAAAATATAGACTGGAACCTATATCCAAGGGACTGGACCTATTTTAAAGTGGTCTTAACTAAGGATGAAAAGGAACTGATCATAGGCTATAGGTATGCTCAAACTATTATCTTCCTATTAACCATCTATTAATACATTCTATTACCAAAGGAACGATGCATTACTAAGACATATAGGCCCCTATCTCTCATAACACATTTATGCTCACCAAAAGACTAGTACATCCCATCAAGGCTGATACTATAATCTCTCATAAATCTCATAAGCTACATGTTTATAGACACACATCCCCACATCAAGGACTAACCTATATATATCTACAACTGATACTAATGGGGTGACGTCCCTATCTCCCAACAATCAAGGTCTAATTTTTTTTTTATCTAAATCATGCAATTTGAAGGAATAGTATACAAGGTCAGGGCATACCGTAGCAGTTGGAAGTCTCACCTAGGTACACAAATCATTCTAGGTCAAAACAGTACTATGGTATCAACACACAAACAATCTAGGGTGTCCTAATTGAGAAGGTATGGGAACAACCATCCTATATAAAAATTGGTCATTAACAAGCAACTAAAAAATTATTAAAAGGTTACTATTCCATAAAATGGAAAAAAATAAAAATTTAGGCACAATAAATCACAAATAGATTTTTGTCTTGACACGATCTAAGTTGATCAATTTCGGGATAAAACGAGATTTGGGCAAGAAGGAAAATCAATGAAATCAAAGTATGAGCACGAGCATCCAATGATGGAGGTTCAGGTCATGATTAAATTTAATTCGACTGAGTACGAATACGAGGTTCATAGACGATGAAAAGATTTCAAGAAGAATTGTCAAGGCTGTCGCGAATGAGACTCTAGGGTCAAGTTTAACTATGTCTCTATTCTCGTAGATTGATACATGAAAAAGCGAACCAAAGTGTAATAGGTTGATCAGACCATCATGTACCGGTTCTGATTAGACAATATGTTAGTGGGTGGCCACCCAATAAAATATGTCATGACCAAGCTCGAAAATAGATAAGCTTGCAAAACTAAGGCTAATTTAGCAGCACAAGATATAAGGGTGGTAATGATGAAAGGAATTACATAGTCCAAGTTTCTTAACCAACGGGTCAAGTAAACAGATAAGGTACAAGGTTAAGCATATAAGGAAACAAGCAGAACACCATCACATGTCGGGTCGAAAGAATTGAGTCAAGGCTGGATTTCTAATTGAAATAAGAAGAAATTTAGTATAATGGTAGAGGTTATAGTTTAGCTAGTTGACCAAAAAATTATATCAAAAAAATAGAGTACAAGAAGACGGGTTTTAGTGGGACATGATATACCTACACGAAGATGAGCTCGTCTAGGTCTTGCATATAAGATTTGTTGGAGGGTAACAGCTAGTATTACATTCCGAATATCAAAGTCACGATAAGGAACGTCAAGGATCTCAATTAGAAAGTGGGAGTTCAAGAGGTGGTAATTAATGCACAAAAATAATGAAGATCGAGTTAGTCATCTGCTTCTGATACTCTTAAGTTCATCTGGTCATAACTTGCCAATCATATCTTTACCTTACCAGTCTCCATATGAAAATTTAACCTTTACTTAAACCCTTACCATGACTACCGTAGGCAATTTCCAATTTCCAAACATCACTCTTGAAGCACAACCCTCACATTTAGGAATCAACATTAACCATTTATTTAAATTTCTAAGTTCTTTCACATTGTCTTAAATTTGACCCAAAACCTCCAAATCCCGTTTACGAATTCCTTGAACTTGTTCAAATTGTTCTCCTCGTATTATTTAATTTAAATCTCTAGGCCTTACAAAACTTATCTTTCATCATAAAATCAACTTCCGTATTTTCTTCGACATACACCCTTGAATATTATTCTCCTAAAAATATTTTACAACAATCTCTAAACTTCCATAACTTTGTGCTCTCTCTATCCCTAGTCATTTCCTCGCAACATCTTGTTTAATATCTTTATTAAACACAATTAAGTTCTCTTTTCCATTACTAACCTTCTACATAGCCTCAGAGTAAAAGTTTTCTCCAGAATCAATAACCAAGGTTTTCTAAGTTCTCAAAACTAGGTTGACTTCTGATATCCTCATTAGTTTTGAATACACCTATAAACTATCTCATAACCCCAAAATTTCTCTAAATGTAATTGTTTCCAGATTGGCAGTATACATCTCCTTATTCTATTCAAGACCTTTACCACATTTCTATCTTAAGTTTCCATATGGAACACTCCACATTTGATTTCCTTTAGATCATCATAAAATAACCAGTTACGTCTTCTCTGAGCTACATAATTTACGTCACTTCCTTAGCCTTCCCCATGCAAAAGATACAAAGATTCAAGGGTTTCGAAGTACATCTGGTAGGGACGACAAGATATGGGTAATTAATGTAAAGATACATAGTTTAAGATAAGAGGTAAATAAAAATGCAAGGGAATAATGGCGAGAAAGAATAATGAAGATATGTTCCTTCTCATCGGTTCAAACGAGAGGAACCCATCAAGCTTAAATTCAATAGCAAGGAATGAGGGTGAATCCAAACAAGAGGAAGAGGAATTCCAATTGAAGTTCAAAATGAGTTTCTCTGGGGTCGTCCCAGAAATCTCCCAAAGAATCCTAAGTGTGATTGAGTACCTTAGATTTGAAAATATTAATCTAAATACAAAATTAAATCAACAACTACAAAATTTTATCAAAATCATCAACTAATACCAGGATACAAAGTTCTACAATGAATCCACAAAATCAAATTCAAATCAAGGAAAAAGGTGAATCAAAACAAGGAAAAGGAGTTTAAATCGGAATTCAAAATAAGATTCTCAAGGGTCATCCCAGGAATCTCTCAAGGAATCCTAACAGTGATTGAGTATCCTCTCATCCTAACACCTTAATTTATATATCCTATAGCAGGCTCGTAGTAGTACAACTAAGTCGTTGTGCTACTACGAAATCGCACTAATGCAAATCTCGACCTGTATGGGCCACCACTAAAAACGTGTCACGACCCGCACCCTAGAATTAGGGCACGAGAACGTAACAACGCCCAGCCTACGCCGTAGTATCGGCGGTAGAACGCTGTCCTAGGTCTCAATGCATCTAACAGTATAAGACTAAACAGTTTATATTCCCCGAACGGGGGTGACATAGCAGAATGTAAACTCAATCACATCTAAGGTAGAGCATAAAGGAAGATAGATAAAACATGAAATCGAAAAGAGATACAACAGATAGAAGTCTAAGTATCTAAGATACAAACTCAGAATACATCTCAAAACTCAAATACAGTAATCCATAAATACATCTCAAAACAACTGAAAATAAACTATGAATAAACCCTAGCTATCTATACAACCTCTAATGTCTCCTCTAGGCTAGCAGGCAAACTCCAGGCTATCTATAAAATTTATCAACAGGTCCAGTCAGGACTGGAGCGAGCACAGTACATCTCAACAGATCATAGCAGGTTAGAAAATATAATCATGCAGTAAAATAAGATACAGGATCTGAAAGAAATATAGTATGTAAACAGAGAGAGAGAACTGTAATAGAAATATCTACTATAAGTAGAGAACTAACAGTGACTAGTGAATCAGAGTACAAGCTAGACATGTGAACATGTAGAGGTGATTTAGGAGAGGTGGTTCAAGATTATATTATTTGGAATTATTCACATGCTATTTCTACTCCCCCGTACCCCCAATCAATACACAAGGATCCAACCAGGTTATGTTATGATTCCATGCAAAGGCCCACAAGGGGTGATACATGGATAGCCCATAAATGGGTGATTCTGGAAATGCCCATAATAGGGTAATTCTGGAAAGACTCTGTAATCATAAGAGTACATGTCACAAGTGATTGAAGAACCGTGAAACATAGTGATACACCATGTAAGTGAAACGCACAGAACATGTAGTATACGATGCTCCCTGAGGGGATAACATCTCAAGAAAGGATCCATATAGTACTAATCCGTGTTACCAACGTGCCAGCATCAAGTATAGTAATCTAAAGCAGGAAAATAATTCTAACAGGATATGAAATGATCAGAGAATGTACTCGCCTGATATCTGAATGTCCAAGGTAAAGATACTGTCCGAGGAGAGGTGTCTAGCTCCTAATTAGAACAACACAAGTCACAACATGTCCCGAAGGGTAATATAAAGCACAACAATGTATTCTACATGAATCTAGGTCAAACTAGGCCAAAGTCAACCCTTGGTCAACTCTGGTCAACTACACGAGTCAAACTAGGTCAAACTAGGTCATGTCCTAATCCAGCAAGTCTTACTAGGCCTAACCAAGACTATCCTAGCAAGCACACATCAATACAAGGCTATACAAGCCAACATACACCCAACTCTATATAGCATGCAATTATTCAATACTCAAATAGACAAGAATTCACATTGGATATACACTAGGTAATCTATTACTTTTAGCTATATATGTCTACACATATATACACATGCATATATTGTATTCAACATTAGGTCTATAATCATGGCATTTCAAATGGTTATATAAACTTATATATTACAACACAATATGCTAACATATATATATTATACATACACAGCTAAGTCAACTGTATTCATAAATACTTATTTAAGAGGCTATGTGTGTGTATGTGAACATGGCAAAGGGGCAAGTGAGGGTTAAATGGGCATACATAGTGTATACATATCAAAGAGTGTCAAAGTATAAGTGAACAATGTGTCAAGTGTGATAGTGTCAACATAGTGTAAGGGGGTACATAAGGTAATATAGGATTTGTGTTAACATAGAACATTACATCTCATTAACTTGTATATTGCATACATTACATCTATTATTACATTACATTCATGCTTGTATTCATTCATCATTCATTTATTCTCTTGCACTACTATATGCACCATACATTACATACTATGGAACCTACATATTCATTACAAGCCATACTTATACATGCTTACATTAGATAGGATACTTACACCTCATACATCATTTATTTAACCATTTACTCATGCTTGCATTCTCCATTTAATTACATAATGTATATACGTTAATATGGGTTAAAATCAAATAGAACATTATATTACACACAAGGGTGCACAAAATGTATATGCCGAATAGTAACTCCTACTAATAATCAATATTGTACCATCTCAGCATGAATTAAAATTTAGGATTAAAGTATGTTATAGATCTATGTGTTAGCTTTCCGAAACTTTAAACGGATCGCATTTTCGTTTCCAGAAACTCCTGGAATCGTGAAAACACTGAGAACGCGTTTGTCTTTCGTAAAGCTGACACTTAAATAATTCTCTAGAAAGTTACAGAAAGAATTAGGCCTGTTAATACATGTTTTTGGAAAGCTAACTTCAATACGCTTCTTTTAAAAAAATAGGAGATTAAACGAAGCTTTGAGCTAGAAGTTATGACATTTCTAAGTTAGGGCTGAAATTAAAAATGTTGATAAAATCATGACGGATTTGGGTAGTTTGACACAAAAGAACACAAGTATATAACATAATATATCAAGAACTCACTCTCTACACTAATATATATATATGAGACACTATAGAACACATCTCCAATACAAAAATATGAGATTAAACATGTAATAATTCATTCATACATAACAACAACACATAGTGTGTCCAAATTTGGGATTTTCCCACATGGACACAACCACAACACAAAGGACACTCCTATGACCTCCAAATGGACACGAAATAGACACAAATGGAGATACAACCATGGGAGTCATTCCTATGGGTTCAAAATAGACCTATATGCATGAGGAAATGAAAAGAAGAAGGGATTTATATCTCCCGGTAGATCGAATCGAAGAAAAGCCTTTCCGGAGCGACACCGACACGTAGAGATTCCAAAAGGACACGAACGAGCTCCGAAGCCTCCCAAACTTGGGTAGCTTCCTCCTTGGCTAGAATGGAGAAGGAAAGAGGAAGATTTGGTGGCGAAATGGAATGATTTGGTGGAGAAATTGTTAGGGATTGCTCTCTAAGAATTTGGGGAAGAACAAGAGAGAGAGTGTGGATGAGAATAATGAAATAAACTTGAGCCTATCCTCTCCCAAAGTGGCTGGCCATATGGGGCTATTTGTCCTATTATGGTAAGGTCCAAAATGCCCCCACTAACCTATTCTATGAGTATTAGGAAAGGGCTAATTAGTTGGGGCTAAATTAGTCATTCTAAAGTCTCTAATCACACTAACCTTATCCATAATAATTAGTCTAACCTCTAACTAAAATATTTTTATCATGTGGACAAAATTTAATATCGTGTGGGCCATGCCTAACTAGTGTGTGGGTCCCACTAGAGTCAAACTACCCCCGGGTCTCCGTTTCAAGTCGGATTGAGTTGAAATTCGAATCCGACTCAAATAACCCCAAAACAATATCATAAATAATAAAATAATATTAAAATAATTTAAAGAGGTGAAATACAAAATATTCTTAGGCCAAAAATGACATTAAAATATCATAATCACATGGTTAGGCTCTATGTCAAACAGTCTCTAGAGTTTCACTAGCAAAACGTCAAAACCACAAGTCATTGATTTAAATAATTTTAAAATGATTTAAAATCACCAAAAATCATATCATGAATTAAATATCATTATTAAAATAATTATAAACACAAAATTTCAAAATTACCCTCATTTAGAAAACTGGGTACTACATAATCCGTGATAATGTCATGACAACATCAAGTAATCTAAAGTAGGAATATAATTCTAACAAGATATGAAAGGATCAGAGAATGTACTCGTCTGGTATCTGAGTGTCTGGATGAAATGTACTGTCCGAGGAGAGGTGTCTGGCTCCTAATCAGAACAACACAAGTCACAACAAGTCCAAAATGGTAATAAGATGCAATTCAATGCATTCTACATGAATCTAGGTCAATCTAGACCAAAGTCAACTCTTGGTCAACTCTGGTCAACTCTAACAGTCAAACTAGGTCAATTATGGTCAAACTAGTCTAAGTTAGTCAAATCTAGGCTTAACAAGTTACTCTAGGTCCTAACAAGCCTATTCTAGTATCACACACATCATACAAGGTCAAAACCAACATCACACATACACAATTCCTATATACATATATCTATGTACACTATATATATATATATATATATATATATATAGGCACACACACATTGGCATAGGCTAAGTCAACATAACATGGCATATCTAGTTGACATTGCATTTAGCTATAAAACTTATATATATTATAAAGAAATTAAGACTAACATATATATTACATTATATGTGTATAGCTAAACTACTACATACATGCATCGATAGGGGCTATGTGTGTGTGTGAACATGTGAACAGTGTAGAGAGAGGGAGGTGTCAAATAGAATGTCACAGTGTATGGATAGAGTGTGTGTGTCAATGTAAACTGGGAAGTGAGTGTCAAGCATGCAATAGCTAGTGTATGTGTGTCACATGTGAATGAGAAGGGTGAGTACTAACTTGTAGATAGTGTGTGTATATCGTGTTCAGTGAACAATCAAGGAAATGAGAGAGTGAATTAATGTGTTAACTGTGTACAGTGGTATGGGAGTGTTGTGTACCAAAGTGTCAAATGTGTTCAGTCAAAAAGGAAATAAAAGAAGGAAAGTCAGTCCAGTGTTCTCAGTTAAAAAAAGGAAGGAAGAAACCAACTCTTATTACTAGTTTCAGTCTCAAATATCAATCCAAATCAACAAAATCCAAATTCAAGCCCAACCAAAACACCAAATCATCCTAAACTCAACACTCAGTCAGTTTACTTGTAGGCACACCATACTAGAGTTTTAAACATGTAAATTTGAGCTTCTAACTATGTTAATTTGGTTGCCAAAGTTCGATTTCAGAAACTGGAAAAATACAAGAAATCATACATGGTATCAGAAATCAGGGTAAATGGAAATTGATGTATAAAAACAGGTTGACATTTGAAGTAAATGGTTGGTAATGATAGATACATAGGTGCTCGTGTCCAACGTAGTGCCTCGTGTCCACCACAATATGACACAGTGTCCAAACCAAAGAAAACCCAAATCGAGCACAACACAGACACACACTTATACACAACATCGTGCACGTGTTCGTGCAAGTCTAGGACACGACACGACAAAAATCAAGTCTCGTGCTCGTATCCTAAAATTTGCCACGTGTAGGGCTACAAACCCAGGGCCCTGAATCAATTCCACCTCGTGTCCACAGTGGACACGAGAGCCGTGTCATTGAGCTCTGAACGTGTGGTGCGTGCCAGTGCAAAACTCGTGTACACCTAAATGCGTGTCCGACATGACACTATATGACTTGGCACTTGGAGGGTGTCATGTCAGTCATGTGTCCGTGCTACATGCCAAGTATTGTGTCCGCTGGTGACACAGACACGCCACACTGAGCCACGAGTAGCAGGACAGCCTGACTGCACGTGTACTGGGCGTGTCCACGAACCCAAAGCGATATGAACTGGACAAGATTCGTGCTCAGTCCAAAAGAAATCCATAAGCCACACATAGATCTATATTCTTATGCAAAAACATTTCAAAAACAGCAACATTAAATCCTTTGAGATATTTAATCAAACACCTACACTAGTCTACTGGTACGTGTCTGATACGGACACGAAATGGACACAAAATGCCACGAAATTCTAGGATTAGCTAGGGGACACCTAGATCTAGGTTAATATACAAAAATAACAGCATCTATAATAGAGTTTTAGGGATTTACCTATAGGTGTCAAACTCCTCAAAAGCTCCAAAGAGGGGGTGTTCTCCTTGCTTCCCAAACTTCACCAAATTGTTAACAAACTGAAAATAAATTACACACACAGCAAGAATACCTAAATTAGAACCTATTGCAATTTGTTTGGAGTAAAAAGGAGTTGAAATGGATTTCTAAGAATTTCTAAAGATGGAATTTACCTCTTTTTCTAAATGTGAACTTCCTAAAGGAGGCTAGCCCTAAATGGCAGAGAGTATAAATAGAGGTGGGGTTCCCAATATGGCCGGCCAAGCTAGGGTTAGGGTTAGGTTTTAGGTTGGCTAATGGGCTTGGGCCAAATTCACAAGCTATGGGCTTAAGTCATTAATCATGACTTGTGAAGTCATAAGCCATTAATCAAATCTCTATTCAAATTCCTATTTCCAAATTGGTTCTAATGACTAGGATATGATTAACTTAAATCAAACTAGGGTTTTATAATCTAACCAAGTAGTCATGGCTAGGGTTAGCTTCTAGGTTAGGCTCCAAAGTCAACACTAGTCAATGTTTAGAATAACCCCTAATTAAATTATACCAAAAATCATATAAATTCTAATAAATCTCAATAATTTACAATAATTCTAAATAAATCCTAAAAATTCAAAATAACCAAAATACCCCTATACTAAAAATGTGGTAGTGACAAATCTACCCTCCTTAAAAAAATTTGTCCTCGAAATTGAAAGGCGAAATGCAACTGATGAGAAGGATAGAAAGTATACCTCACGGTCCAAAAAGATATGGGTATCGCTCGCGCATCTCATCCTTCCGCTCCAAGGTAGACTCTCCTGGAGAATGATGCCTCCATGCGACGCGAACCAAAGGTATCACCTGGTTCCTCAGAACCTTCTTCCGTCGATCCAGTATCTCCATTGGCTGCTCTGGATAGCTGAGAGAAGGTCCAACCTCAATCTCCGAATGGTCGAGCACATGGCTAGGATCAGCCACATACCGTCTCAACTGTGATACGTGGAATACGTTGTGGACCCCCTCTAGTGCAGGTGGCAAGTCTAGCCTGTAAGCCATGTCGCCGACTCTCCCGCTGATAACGAAAGGGCCGATGAAGCGCGGGCTAAGCTTTCCACCTCCACCAAAATGTATCGTACCACTAGTCGAAGATATCCTCAAGAAAACCTGGTCTCCAACCTAATCACAAGCAAGGTCTCAAATTAACTATGATAAACAAATATGATCAATAAAACACAACAAACAAACCTAAATCTAATCCTACTCTAATATGTACCTCAAACTCCAATGGCCTCCGGTGGCTATCGGCCCAGTGCCGATGTCTGTCCTGCGCCATGCGAAGTCTGTCCCTGATGAGCTTCACCTTCTCAACTGCGTCAACAACCATCTCTGGTCCCAGTAAAGCTCGTTCACCAACATCATCCCAAGATAAGGGTGTACGACACCTACGCCCGTACAGAGCCTCGAAAGGTGACATCTCAATGCTGGCCTGAAAACTGTTGTTGTAAGCAAACTCCACAAAATATAGATGATCCTCCCAGGAACCTCCAAAGTCCAAGACGCACGTCCGCAGCATATCTTCGAGCATCTGAATAGTCCTCTCTGACTGTCCGTCCGTCTGGGGTGGTATGCAGTACTAAGCTTGAGCTGAGTGTCCAAACTAGTCTACAGACTCCTCCAGAAATGGAAAGTAAAACGACTATCCCGATCCGAGACGATGCTGACCGGAACTCTGTGAATCCTGACAATTTGTCGTATGTATATCTCCGCAAGCCTCTCTGTAGACGTATCCACCTTGAATGGCAAAAAGTGGGCCGATTTGATCAACCAGTCAACAATGACCCAAATCGCGTCTTTCCCTCCTGGTGTACGCGGCAACCCAGATACGAAATCTATAGTAATATGCTTCCACTTCCACTCGGGAATGGGCAATGGCTGCAATAATCCATCGGGCCTCTGCCTCTCTGCCTTGACCTGCTGACAGACCAAGCACCTAGCTACGAAGCGAGCTACCTCCCGCTTCATCCCATACCACCATACATGCTCCCTCAGATCTCGGTACATCTTATTGGCACCAGGGTGTATAGAGTACTGAGATCTGTGGGCCTCCTGCATAACCTGCTCCCTGAGATCTCTGCTGGGCACACATAACCTAGAATCGTACCGCAAGGCACCATCCTCTGCAAGAGAAAACTCGCCATCCACCAATCCTGCTCAAACCTGCTCTCAGAGACATCGCAGAGCAACGTCCTCAAACTGTGTCGCCTTGATCCTCTCCATCAAGTCCGACTATAGCTGAAGGCCCCATAACTACATCTGTACTCCGGGCACGATCACCTCAATCCCAAGGCTCTCCAAATCAGCAAGCAAGTGACGGTCCATGGTCAAACACATGGCTGTCGGATACCTACTCAAGGCATCGGCAACCACGTTGGCCTTCCCTGGATGATATTGAAGTTGGATGTCAAAGTCCTTCATCAACTCTAGCCATCTGTGCTGCCTCATGTTCAGCTTCTTCTGAGTGAACACATACTTTAAGCTCTTGTGATCTGTAAAAATCTCTACCCTCTCTCCATACAGATAGTGCTTCCATAACTTCAGAACAAAAATCACTGCTGCCAGCTCTAGCTCGTGGGTAGGGTAGTTCTTCTCATGGGGACGTAATTGCCTGGAAGCATAGGCAATCACCTTTCCATGCTGCTGCAAGACACAACCCAGCTTCTTCCCTGAAGCGTCACAATAAATAGTGAATCCTCCTGATCCTGAAGGCAATGTCAGAATCAGAGCTGTCGTAAGCCGCTTCTTCAACTCATCAAAAGCTGTCTGACACTCCTCTGACCAAACATACTCAGCATCCTTTCGGGTCAACCGAGTCAACGGCTCTACAACCAGGGAGAAATCCTGCACAAATCTCCTATAATATCCTACCAGCCCCAGGAAGCTCCTGATCTCTGCCACTGAAGTCGACGCTGCCCATGCCTCAACTGCTACGATATTCTTGGGGTCAAATAAGATCCCATCTCCGGTCACCACATGCCCCAAAAAGTTAACCCGGTCCAAGAAGAACTCACACTTGGAGAGCTTTCCATAAAGCTGCTCCTTCCTGAGAGTCTTCAGCACTATCCTCAGATGCTCCTCGTGCTCCTCCCCAATCTTGGAATACACCAAGATGTCGTCAGTGAATACCACCACGAACTTGTCCAAGTACTGGTGGAACACCTTGTTCATTAGGTTCATAAACACTGCTGGTGCATTGGTTAGCCCAAACGGCATAACCAAAAACTCAAACTGCCCGTACCGCGTCCTGAAAGCGGTCTTGGGAATATCCTCCCCCTTCACCTTCACCTTCACCTGGTGATATCCTGACCTCAGATCAATCTTGGAAAATACCCGAGATCCGCTCAACTGATCAAAGAGATCATCGATCCGCGGTAGTGGGTATCTGTTCTTGATCGTCAGGTTGTTAAGTACCCTGTAGTCAATACACATTCGTACTGACCCATCCTTCTTCAGCACAAATAATACTGATACATCCTATGGCGACAAACTCGAACGGATGAAGCCCTTGTCCTGCAGCTCATCCACCTGCTTCTTCAGCTCCACCAACTCACCGTTGTTCACTCGATAGACGTGCTGAGAGATGGGTTCTGCTCCTGGAACCAAGTCTATCGAGAACTCAATGTCTCAGTCTGGTGGTAATCCAGGTAACTCCTCTGAAAAAACATCCATATACTCTGCTATCAAGGGGTGTGGAATCGTCTGCTCCTCAACCGAGACTCCGAAGAAAACTCCGCTTCTCTGCTCCGTCTGACATCTGGAGTACTTGAACTCTCGCTCCCCCGGCACTCTGAAGAGAACTCTACCCCCTCTGCAATCAATGTTGGCGTGGTGCCTGCTCAACCAATCTATACCGAGTACTATATTGTAGTTCGACAATGGCATTACGAGCAGGCTCACCTCCAACTCACGGCCTTCCAAAAAATACTTCGACCCTTACAAACATCACTCACGAAGATAATGCCACCCCCGATCGTAATCTTGTAAGTCCTAGGCAACGATTCACCTATGATACCGTGTCTAATCACAAATAATACTGATACAAAACTATACGAAGTACCGGAATCGAATAATACAAAAGCTGGACTGGAGTCGAGAAGAACCGAACCTGCGATCATCTCTTCTATCACCTCTGCATCCTCGGCCGCCATGGCGAAAGCTTGCCCCTGCTGGCCTCCCCTGGCCTGCTGCTGGTGCTGAACGAACCTCTGCTGCTGTGTCGGCAGGGCTGGTCCCCTCTGCTGGCCTGTTGGAGCTCTGACTGCTGCTTCCTGAGCTGCTCGTCCCCCAGACCTAGCACAATCCCTCAGCTGGTGATCTGTCGCTCTGCAAAGAAGGTACCTACCGAGCCTCTTCCTGCACTCGTGCCATCCATGCCCTGGCTTCTTGCAGAATGTGCAACTGACTGTCTGCTGCACCCTCTGCTGCTGATGCAGCATTGGCTGATACCTCGACTGCTGAAACTGCTGTGGCTGGAACTACCTCGGCTGCTAGTACCGAAAGTGAGGCCTCTTGTCCTGGCCTCCGCTGCTGCTGCCCCCAACCAGGTCTCGCCCCCTCTTGAGCCTCAGCTCAAGATCATCCTCAGCCAATAAAGCTTCCGTCAAAATCTTCTCGAAAGTGGCATCCATGTTACCCTTGGTCAAGGACTTGACTTCCTTGACCAGACCCTTCCGGAACCTCTGGGGCTTCGTCGTCTCGCTCAAGCCCTCTACGAATCTATCGAGGCGGCCGAACTCCCCAGCGTACTCCTCTACTGACAAGCTCCCCTGAACTAAGCTCTTAAACTGCGACTCCAAGGCTCGGAGCGCTACATCTAGAAAGAACTTCTTCTTGAAGAAGCCCTTGAACTCTTCCTAAGTCTGTCCAGCTACCCCCACCCTGGGGTCTGACTGATGCCAGGTGCGAGCAAGATCTCGCATCCGGCTAGCTGTTGTCTCTATCTGGAGATCTGCCGGTATTCGGGCCAGGCGGAAGATCTCCTCTATATGCTCGATCCACTCGTCAGCATATAAAATCCCCTCCGTCTCCAGGAAGTCTTTGGGCTCATCTTCTGGAACTGCTTTATCCCAGGTATCCTCAGCTGCTGGACTGCTGGTCGAGCTGCGACTGTCGTAATGGCCAAATCCATGCTCCTGGCCTGTCGGGTCTGCTGCACCTCCATAAACTTCTGAAAGTAGGTAAACATCTCTGCCGCGTCCATGTATCTTGTAGGCGACGGCTGCTGGAAAGGCACCTCTGGGATGACTGGGTCCTGCCTCCGAGCTGGTGGAGGCATACCCTCTGCTGTTGCTGCTGAGATCCCAATACGAGCAGAGGTGGCAGGAGCTGCAGTCTCCTGACCCTGCTGAACTGGCTGAGAGGTAGCAGTCCCCTCTACAGTATCCCCATGAATGGTACGCTGTGACCATGTCTCCACCATCCTGAAGACAGATCAAACAAGGGTATCAATTGCTGAGAAAGAAGCGATATAACAAAGACGGACAGTTAAAATTCAAAGAAATCACTTGACAGTAAGGATTTAGATGGCAAGAATAGAGTTTTTCCTAATGTGATTGAGTACCTTGAAAACTAATATCCTATATCCTACTGCAGGCTGTAGTGATACTCTGGTTCGAATACCACTACACTTCTAGTCTAGACCTGTATGGGCCACCACTAAAAATGTGTCACGACCCGCACCCTAGAGTAAGGGCACGAGACGTGGGTACATCCAGCCTACGTCGTAGTGTCGGCGGTAGAACGCTGTCCTAGGTCACAACATCTAACAATATAATGCTAAGCAGTTTATACTCCCCGAATGGGGGTGACATAGCAGAATGTAAACTCAATCACAACTAAGGAAGAAGAAGCATGATATGATATAGAACTGAAATGAAATACAGATGATCAGAAAAATCTAAGTGTCTAAGATAACATCTCAGCAAACATCCAGAATACAAGGTCTCAACTACAGAGTATGAAAGATATATACAATCCAGATCTCAAATGACAAAAATAGTAAAACCTAGACTAGGGAGCCTCAGTCTCCAAAGCTAAGGGATCCGGCTGGAAATTCGGATCACAGGTGTCATCTAGAGCTGCACCGTAGAAGGTATCCACACAGGCCTCCTCCTCGCCCTCTGTAATATTTTCAACAGGTCCAGTCAGGACAAAAAACGAGCACAATACATCTCAACAGATCACAGCAGGTTAGAAATATAAACATGCAGTAGAGTAAGATACAGGAAACTGAAAAGAAGTACATGATATAAAAGAAAGAGAACTGTAAGTAAATAGCTACTGTATATAGAGAACTAACAGTGGCTAGTGATATAGAGTACAGGATAGCACATGTGAACATGACAGATTAGTACATTATCTACACTAAGGAGTTTCACAGGATCTACACTACTATGGAATTTGTTCACATGACTATTTGCACTTCCCCTTTTCTCCAATCGATACACAAGGATCTAAGCAGGTTATGTTACGTGATATCACATGAAGGCCCATGAAAGGGTGCACGTGATAGTATACATGAGGGCTTCGTGAACATGAGAGTACATGATTCATAAGAGTGTACATGTATGGTGAAAGCACAGGAGTACATGATGAAAGTGAAACGCACATGACATAATGTACCCGATGCTTCCGAGGGGGATAACATCGCATGAAGAGATCCATATAGTACTAATCCGTGATAATGTCATGACAGCATCAAGTATAGGCAATCACCTTCCCATGCTGCTGCAAGACACAACCCAACTTCTTCCCTGAAGCGTCACTATAAATAGTGAATCCTCCTGATCCTGAAGGCAATATCAAAATCAGAGCTGTCGTAAGCTGCTTCTTCAACTCATCAAAAGTTGTCTGACACTCCTCTGACCAAACATACTCAGCATCCTTCCGGGTCAACCAGTCAACGGCTCTGCAACCCGGGAGAAATCCTGCACAAATCTCCTATAATATTCCGCCAGCCCCAGGAAGCTCCTGATCTCTGCCACTGAAGTCGATGCTGCCCATGCCTCAACTGCTACGATCTTCTTGGGGTCAACTGAGATCCCATCTCCATCACCACATGACCCAAAAAGTTAACCCGGTCCAAGAAGAACTCACACTTGGAGAGCTTCCCATAAAGCTGCTCCTTTCTGAGAGTCTCCACCACTATCCTCAGATGCCTCGTGCTCCTCCTCAGTCTTGGAATACACCAATATGTCGTCAATGAATACCACCACGAACTTGTCCAAGTACTGGCAGAACACCTTGTTCATTAGGTTCATAAACACTGCTGGTGCATTGGTTAGCCCAAACGGCATAACCAAAAACTCAAACTGCCCATACCGCGTCCTGAAAGCGGTCTTGGGAATATCCTCCCCTTCACCTTCACCTGGTGATATCCTGACCTTAGATCAATCTTGGAAAATACCCGAGCTCCGCTCAACTGATCAAAGAGATCATCGATCCGCGGCAGTAGGTATCTGTTCTTGATCGTCAGGTTGTTAAGTACCCTGTAGCCAATACACATTCATACTGACCCATCCTTCTTTGGCACAAAAATACTGATACAGCCATGGCGACAAACTCGAACGAAGAAGCCCTTGTACAGCTCATCCACCTGCTTCTTCAGCTCCACCAACTCACTATTGTTCACTCAATAGACGTGCTGAGAGATGGGTTTCGCTCCTGGAACCAAGTCTATCAGAACAATATCTCTGTCTGGTGGCAATCCAGGCAACTCCTCTGAAAAAACATCCATATACTCTGCTATCAAGGGGTGTGGAATCGTCTGCTCCTCAACCGAGACTCCGCAGAAAACTTCGGCTCTGCTCCACCTGACATATGGAGTACTCGAACTCTGGCTCCCTCGGTACTCTGAAGAAAACTCTACCCCCTCTGCAATCAATGCTGGCATGGTGCCTGCTCAACCAATCCATACCGAGTACTATATCATAGTTCGACAATGGCATTACGAACAGGCTCACCTCCAACTCACGGCCTCCGAAAAAATACTCCGACCCTTACAAACATTACTCACGAGGATAATGCCATCCCCGGTCGTGATCTTGTAAGTCCTAGGCAACGATTCAGCTATGATACCGTGTCTAATCGCAAATAATTCTGATACGAAACTATACGAAGCACCGGAATCGAATAATGCGAAAGCTGGACTGGAGTCGAGAAGAACCGAACCTGCGATCATCTTCTATCACCTATGTATCTCGGCCGCCATGACGAAAGCTTGCCCCTGCTGGCCTCCCCTGGCCTGCTGCTGGTGCTGAACGAACCTCTGCTGCTGTGTCGGCAGGGCTGGTCCCCTCTGTTGGCCTGCTAGAGCTCTGACTGCTGCTTCCTGAGCTGCTCGTCCCCCAGACCTAGCACAATCCCTCAGCTGGTGACCTGCCGCTCCGCAAAGAAGGTACCTCCCGAGCCTCTTCCTGCACTCGTGCATCCATGCCCTGGCTTCTTGTAGAATGTGCAACTGACTGTCTGCTGCACCCTCTGCTGCTGATGCAGCATTGGCTGATGCCTCGGCTGCTGAAACTGCTGTGGCTGGAACTACCTCGCTGCTGGTGCCGAAAGTGAGGCCTCTTGGCCTGGCCTCCGCTGCTGCTGCCCCCAACCGGGTCTCGTCCCCCTCTTGAGCCTCTGCTCAAGATCGTCCTCAGCATATAAAGCTTCTGTCAAAATCTTCTCGAAAGTGGCATCCATGTTGCCCTTGGTCAAGGACTTAACTTCCTTGACCATACCCTTCCGGAATCTCTGGGCCTTCGTCTCGCTCAAGCCCTCTACGAATCTGTCGAGGCGGCCGAACTCCCCAGCGTACTCCTCTACTGACAGGCTCCCCTGAACTAAGCTCTCAAACTGCGACTCCAAGGCTCGGAGCGCTACATCTAGAAAGAACTTATTCTAAAGAAGCCCTTGAACTCCTCCCATGTCTGTCCAGCTACCCCACCCTGGGGTCTGACTGATACCAGGTGCGAGCAAGATCTCGCATCCGGCTAGCTGTTGTCTCTATCTGGAGATCTGCCGGTATTCGGGCCAAACGAAGATCTCCTCTATATGCTCGATCCACTCGTCAGCATATAAAATCCCCTCCGTCTCCAGGAAGTCTTGGGGCTCATCTTCTGGAACTGCTCTCCCAGGTATCCTCGGCTGCTGGACTGCTGGTCGAGCTACGACTGTCGTAATGGCCAACTCCATGCTCCTGGCCTGCCGGGTCTGCTGTACCTCCATAAACTGCTGAAAGTAGGTGAACATCTCTGCCACGTCCACGTATCTTGTAGGCGACGGCTGCTAGAAAGGCACCTCTGGGATGACTGGGTCCTGCCTCCGAGCTGGTGGAGGCATACCCTCTGCTGCTGCTGCTGAGATCCCAATACGAGCAAAGGTGGCAGGAGCTGCAGTCTCCTGACCCTGCTGAACTGGCTGAGTGGTAGCAGTCCCCTCTACAATATCCCCATGAATGGTACGCTGTGACCGCGTCTCCACCATCCTGAAGACAGATCAAACAAGGGTATCAATTGCAGAGAAAGAAGCGATATAACAAAGGCGGACAGTTAACATTCAAAAGAAATCACTTGACAGTAAGGATTTAGATGGCAAAAATAGAGTTTTTCCTAATGTGATTGAGTACCTTGAAAACTAATGTCCTATATCCTACTGCAGGCTGTAGTGATACTCTGGTTCGAATACCACTACACTTCTAGTCTAGACCTGCATGGGCCACCACTAAAAACGTGTCACGACCCGCACCCTAGAGTAAGGGCATGAGACGTGGGTACGTCCAGCCTACGCCGCAGTCGGTGGTAGAACGCTGTCCTAGGTCACAACATCTAACAATATAATGCTAAGAAGTTTATACTCCCAGAATGAGGGTGACATAGCAGAATGTAAACCCAATCACAACTAAGAAAGAAGAAGCACGATATGATATAGAACTCAAATGAAATACAGATGATCAGAAAAGTCTAAGTGTCTAAGATAACATCTCAGCAAACATCCAGAATACAAGGTCTCAACTACAGAGTATGAAAGAATATATACAATCCAGATCTCAAATGACAGAAATAGTAAAACGTAGACTAGGGAGCCTCAGTCTTTAAAGCTAAGGGATCCGGCTGGAAATCCGGATCACAGGTGTCATCTAGAGCTGCGCCGTAGAAGGTATCCACACAGGCCTCCTCCTCGTCCTCTGTAATATTTTCAACAGGTCCATCAGGACAGGAATGAGCACAATACATCTCAACAGATCATAGCAGGTTAGAAATATAAACATGCAGTAGAGTAAGATACAGGAAACTGAAAGGAAGTACATGATATAAAAGAAAGAGAACTGTAAGTAAATAGCTACTATATAGAGTAACAGTGGTAGTGATGTAGAGTACAGGATAGCACATGTGAACATGACAGATTAGTACATGATCTACACTAAGGAGTTTCACATGATCTACACTACTATGGAATTTGTTCACATGACTATTTGCACTTCCCCTTTTCCCCAATCGATACACAAGGATCTAAGCAGGTTATGTTATTATACGTGATATCACATGAAGGCCCATGAAAGGGTACACGTGATAGTATACATGAGGGCTCCGTGAACATGAGAGTACATGATTCACAAGAGTGTACATGTATGGTGAAAGCACAGGAGTACATGATGAAAGTGAAACGCACATGACATAATGTACCCGATGCTCCCAGGGGGATAACATCGCATGAAGAGATCCATATGGTACTAATCCATGATAATGTCATGACAGCATCAAGTAAAGTAATCTAAAGCAGAATATAATTCAAACAAGATATGAAATAATCAGAGAACGTACTCGCCTGGTATCTAAGTGTCTGGATAAAATACTGTCCGAGGAGAGGTGTCTGACTCCTAATCAGAACATCACAAGTCACAACAAGTCCAAAATGGTAATAAGATGCAATTCAATGCATTCTACATGAATCTAGGTCAATCTAGACCAAAGTCAACTCTTGGTCAACTCTGGTAACTCTAACAGTCAAACTAGGTCAACTATGGTCAAACTAGTCTAAGTTAGTCTAATCTAGGCTTAACAAGTCACTCTAGGTCCTAACAAGCCTATTCTAGTATCACACATCATACAAGGTCAAAACCAACATCACACATACACAATTCCTATATACATATATCTATGTACATATATATAGGCACACACACATTGGCATAGGCTATGTTAACATAACATGGCATATCTAGTTGGCATTGCATTTAGCTATAAAACTTATATACATTATAAAGAAATTAAGACTAACATATATATTACATTATATGTGTATAGCTAAACTACTACATACATGCATCTATAGGGGCTATGTGTGTGAACATATGAACAGTGTAGAGAGAGGGAGGTGTCAAATAGAATGTCACAGTGTATAGATAGAGTGTGTGTGTCAATGTAAACTGGGAAGTGAGTGTCAAGCATGCAATAGCTAGTGTATGTGTGTCACATGTGAATGAGAAGGGTGAGTACTAACTTGTAGATAGTGTGTGTATATCGTGTTCAGTGAACAATCAAGGAAATGAGAGAGTGAATTAATGTGCTAACAGTGTACAGTGGTGTGGGAGTGTTGTGTACCAAAGTGTCAAACGTGTTCAGTCAAAAAGGAAATAGAAGAAGGGAAGTCAGTCCAGTGTTCTCAGTTAAAAAAGGAAGGAAGAAGAAACCAACTCTTATTACTAGTTTCAGTCTCAAATATCAATCCAAATCAACAAAACCCAAATTCAAGCCCAACCAAAACACCAAATCATCCTAAACTCAAGACACAGTCAGTTTACTTGTAGGTACACCATACTAGGGTTTTAAACATGTAAATTAGAGCTTTTAACTATGTTAATTTGGTTGCCAAAGTTCGATTTCAGAAACTGAAAAAAATATAAGAAATCATACATGGTATCAGAAATCAGGGTAAATGGAAATTGATGTATAAAAACAGGTTGACATTTGAAGTAAATGGTTGGTAATGATAGATACATAGGTGCTCGTGTCCAACGTAGTGCCTCGTGTCCACCACAATGTGACACAGTGTCCAAACCAAAGAAAACCCAAATCGAGCACAACACAGACACACACTAATACACAACATCGTGCACGTGTTCGTACAAGTCTAGGACACGATACGACAAAAATCAAGTCTCGTGCTCGTGTCCTAACATTCGCCACGTGTAGGACTACAAACCTAGGGCCCTGAATCGAGTCCACCTCGTGTCCACAGTGGACACGAGAGCCGTGTCATTGAGCTCTGAACGTGTGGTGCGTGCCAGTGCAAAACCCGTACACACCTAAATACGTGTCCGACATGACACCATATGACTTGGCACTTGGAGGGTGTCATGTTAGTCACGTCTCCGTGCTACATGCCAAGTATTGTGTCCGCTGGTGACACAGACACGCCACACTGAGCCACGAGTAGCAGGGCAGCCTGACTATACGTGTACTGGCGTGTCCACGACTCCAAAGCGACATGAACTGGACAAGATTCGTGCTCAGTCCAAAAAAATCCATAAGCCATACATAGATCTATATTCTTATGCAAAAACATTTCGAAAACAGCAACATTAAATCCTTTGAGATATTTAATCAAACACCTACACTAGTCTACTGGTACGTGTCCGATACAGACACAAAATGGACACGGAATGCCACGAAATTCTAGGGTTAGCTAGGGGACACCTAGATTAGGTTAATATGCAAAAATAACAGCATCTATAATAGAGTTTTAGGGATTTACCTATAGGTGTCAAACTCCTCAAAAGCTCCAAAGAGGGAGTGTTCTCCTTGCTTCCCAAACTTCACCAAATTGTTAACAAACTGAAAATAAATTACACACACAGCAAGAATACCTAAATTAGAACCTATTGCAATTTGTTTGGATTAAAAATGAGTTGAAATAGATTTTCTAGGAATTTCTAAAGATGGGGATTTACCTCTTTTTCCAAATGTGAACTTCCTAAAGGAGGCTAGCCCTAAATGGAAGAGAGTATAAATAGAGGTGGGGTTCCCAATGTGGCCGGCCAAGCTAGGGTTAGGGTTAGGTTTTAGGTTGGCTAATGGGCATGGGCCAAATTTACAAGCTATGGGCTTAAGTCAATAATCATGACTTGTGAAGTCATAAGCCATTAATCAAATCTCTATTCAGATTCCTATTTCCAAATTGGTTCTAATGACTAGGATATGATTTGTCACGACCCGCACCAAGGGTTAGGGCACGAGAACGTAACAACGCCCAGCCTATGCCGCAGTATCGACGGTAGAACGCTGTCCTAGGTCTCAATGCATCTAATAGTATAAGACTAACAGTTTATACTCCCCGAATGGGGGTGACATGGCAGTATGTAAACTCAATCACATCTAAGGTAGAGCATAAAGGAAGATAGATAAAACATAAAATCCAAAAGAGGTACAACAGAGAGAAATCTAAGTATCTAAGATACAAACTCAGAAATACATCTCAAAACTCAAATACAGTAATCCACAAAATAAATACAACTCCAGACAACTGAGAATAGCTAACTAAACAACCTCTAATGTGTCTTCTCTAGGCTAGCAGGCACCTCCAAACTATCTGTAAAATTTGTCAACGTATCCTGTCAGGAAAATGAGCAAGTACAAAACACCAACAGCAGTTCCATGTGAATTGAAAAATACTATAAGAGACAGTAATAATGAAATACAAGACAAAGAATATAGGCGACTTGAACCATTCGAAAGCCGAGTTACAACCCTTAAACCAAACAAGGACCGGGTTGTAACCCTTCTTCCGAACAGAACCTAGTCCCATCATCATGGTACAGTATAAAAGGCAGGTAGAGCATATGAGAAATGAATCATAGCATGGTGAAAGTACAGTAAGTAAAGGTGAACTGGAATGTAAGATATGACAACAAATAAATAAAAAAGTAATTTGAATTATTAGGGCGAAATGTGATCGGCTAGGAATCACGGAAAGGTTATCCACTTGGCCCGACAATCACACGAAACCTCTGAAGAGGGCCTCCGGAGAGGGTCATGCCGGCCAACCTGGATAACCGACACGGGGTATCTGCTACACCCTACGTGAGGTGAGGGTGGCACTAGCAAAACACGGAAATATCACACGGAGGCTTTGATCACATAACCCCTAATAATTCCCCTCTATCTCCCGAATAGTATCACGGATCCGGACATGGCACGTCATGACACGGGGTTCGAGAGCAGGTGATCAGCCTACCCAATATGTGTCTATATAAGTACAGAACACGGAAATATCTCATACCCATATACCAAGAAAGTCCAGGAATAACATCTCATGCCAGGATCCGACGTATACTAGTCCGTGAACTGTCGTGTCGGGAATCAAGTAAAACACTACGACTGAATCGGATATAGTAGATATCAAGACAATGAAAACTATCAGTGAATGTACTCGCCTACGATCCTGAGCTGATAAGTATAAAGGGTCCAACTGAAGCCACAGAGTCCTATTTAAAGCAACACAGGTTACAAGGTGTTCAAGTTATATTAAAAGAGTCTCTATAAACAATCTATTTTATCCTAGGTTCTTCTAGTCAAATTAACCCTAGGTCAACTCCGGTCAATAATCTAGTCAAACTAGGTCAAGCGTTGACTCACAGTTGACTTTGTAACTGGTCAACTTTGGTCAAACAGGGTAAAGTCTAGTCTAATTATTGAAAAATAAAGTGTACTTCGTTATTCGTACGTCGAAACTTACGACACGCAAATCGAGATAAGAATATCAACGGTAAAGTTGATAATCTTATGGTGATCCACGTGTCCATCTTGTCAATTTCAGCGATGTGAGATCACTGGAATTGACTGAGCTCAGTTTCGTTGTACTAATCCCGAAATACGAGCATTATATGAATTAATTATTAATTAATTATTAAAAAAGGTTAAACTCAGAGAAACTATCAACAAACATTGTCGGACGACGAAATAAACATCGCCAACGTGTCCAGAATAGTCAAATTAGCTAGATAGCCTACCCATCGGTCCAATTTGGATACAAGGGCAAAAAGTAATTTTGGTCAAAACGGTGTCCGTGTCGGAGCCGTTTTGCACCAAAATACGTGCAAGAAAACAAGTCAATAAAATATAACAAATTATATGTCCACGAAACCAGAATGACGATACGAACCCAACGGTATCTCCAAAATTGGATTCCGTTGATCCGATCTCAATTTGGCCCGTTGACCAGAACTTGGAATTCCGGTTTGCACAAAAATGCGTGCCGGAGCCCAAGTTCTCAAAACTCAGCAAACTACATGTCAACGAGTCCAGAATGACGATACGAACTCAACGGTATATCCAGAATTGGATTCCGATGAGCCGATCTCAAAATAACCCGTTGACCCGGATATTGGTATCTGACTTGCACCGAAATGCGTGTCGGACCCAACGTCCACCAAAACCTAGCAAATATATGTCAACGAGTCCAGAATGACGATACGAACTCAACGGTATATCCGGAATTGATTCCGATGAACCGACGTCAAAAAGTCCCGTTGACCCAGAAAGTGGGACCCGCTTTGCACCGAAATGCGTGTCCGGGCCCACGTTCTCCAAATCTAACAAATTTTATATGAGAACATGCCAGAACGACGCCACGAATCTAATGGTGGTGTCAGAAATGAAATCTAGAGTCCCGTGTTCAAAAATAGAATTTTACAAGTTAGAAATTACGAATTCGGACGGCCAACTTTGGCGTCGAATTCAACCAATCAAACAAGCTCATAATGAAACAAAGCTGGAGGGGTAGTAAGAGGGTTATACCAGCTTTGCACAGGAACTGGTAGCACGCCAAACGGAGCTGCGGTGGAGGAGATACAAGCTGACAAAGTTGGCCCCGCGAAACTGTCCAAATTTAATACAATTAAAACGGTCAACTTGGTGGCCAGTTTTATGTATCAAACGATAAAATTAACGGATGAAAATTGACATGAGAAGGTGGATATACCGAGATTGCGACGGAGCGAAGAAATCGCCGATCCAACGGTCGGATCTCCGAGAAAATGTACGAAGTCGCTGCAACGGGGCGCGATTTCAGCGTCGTTTCCGAGCTCGTCACGACGGAACGTCGTTCAAAACGCACGAATCGCCTCGACGGCTCGTCCCGGAGGACGTTGGCCGCCATGGAGCCTACCCCAGGGGTGCGCTCGGGCCCGTGGAGTGGGCCACGCCAACCACGGCGACGGTGGTCGCCTACACGTGCGCGAGCGTGCGACTGTGCTGCGTTTGCAGTCGCAGCTGCTGTCCATCGCTCGTGCGGAGCGACGCGGCCACTGCGGTGGTGAGGGCGGCGCACAACTGTGCGGGTGACGGCGGTGTGAGGCCGCGAGGGTGGTGGCGGTCGGTTTGAGGTGGAAGTGGTCGGAGACGATGGATGGGTGGTGGTGTTCGAAGGAGAAGGAGGAGGAGAGAGCTCGAGTTGGTGGAGGAAGGTGGAAGGAAGAGGTGGAGGAGAGGCCGGGGTTGGGGCCGACGGCCAGACTGGCCGAAGGTGGTGGCTCGGCCTGCTGGCCATGGGTGGTCGGGGAAGTGAGGGAGTGGAGCTCGGGTTTGTTGTAGGTGGAAGGAAGAAATAGTTGCTGTTGTGAAAGTAGTATTAGAATAGGAGAGAAAGAGAGGATAGAGAGAGAGAGAGAAAAAGTTGCTTTCCAAACATTTAGGGCCGGCCATGTGGGAGTGTGGGAATGCATGGAAATTAATGGTTGGGATTAATTGAAGAGAATCAAAGGCTAGGAATTAAATGGGGAAAAATTGGTCATTCCAATGGAAAATAAATAATTAAATCTCCAAAAAATATAGAAAAAATGTAGGAGATTACTTGATATTTTTGGGCAATAAAATAGGAGGGTGTCATGATGGAGAATAACACGGAGCTGGGCTGGACTCTGTGGAGCCGGATTGGATCAAAACCGGACATTGTGCAAAAATTGAATTAAAATTAGGAATCGATGATCATGGGTGAATAAGTAGCACATGGAGATTCAATAAATGGGACACAAGTGGCGGACGGATAGTAGGCTCAAAGTAGGCCATGTCCATAGTTGGGGCTGACAGGTTTTGGTCGACAGGGGACCCACAAATCAAGTTGGAAGATAAATGTGACACCATGGGGCGAAATAAAATCGGGTCACGTGTCGGGAAAGTTGTGCGAAGCAAATGGAGCACAATGAGACGTGTCTGAGTGGGACACGAAGGTCATGGGTGACGAGCGTCTCGAGTAGATCAAGTATGAGAAGTTGGTTTCAAGAAATTAACTGGTCTTGCGCTCCAAAATTAAAAGTCACGGTAACGTGTTAAAAATGATCAAGGAAAAGAGTGGGAAAAATCAATTAATGATCAAACGGTCTAATTCGACCAGAAGTTCAGCAAAGCAAAAAGAGCACAAGGGAACAAGTTTGAGTGGGATACCATATACCGTCATGAAGGTAATCATGTCCACTCCAAAACTCGTGAAGAAGATTTCCAGAATTGAACATCCCTGATACTCAAATATCAAAGGCATGGAAAAGTACACTTAAGGAAAAATACAGAATAAATTATTTAATGAAACCAATAAATCAGAAAATAAAATAAAATAAAAAAAATCAACCCGAAATTCAGGGTGCTCACATCCTACCCACCTTATAAAAATTTCATCCTCGAAATTAAAATGTCCATACTCTCTCTAGGTCAAACCCCCACAATCAAAGTCTCAGAACTTAAACAAATCATACCATCAAAAAGAACGGCATACAGGGTCATGGCATACGGTGGTAGTGAAAGTCTCATCTAGGTATACTAGTCATGCTAACTGAATCGGTCATAGGGTATCAAAACACACAAGCAATCTAGGGTGCTAAACGAAAAAGATACAGAAATAACAAATCATCAAAACTGTAAGGCGGTCTACCATCCTATATAAAACTGGTACTCACCAAAAATAAAATAAAGGTAACTACCAATTATCTGAAAAATACTATTCAAGGAAAATCAAATCATTAGTTAAGGAATGAAAGTCAATTGCATTGAAATTTAATTACAATAATATAAAATATTTAGTCTCGATACGATCTAAGTTGATCAAATTGGGAAAATCAAGATTTGGGCAATATGGAGGACAGTTCAACAAAGTCTGAGAACGAGCACACAAGGATGGTGATTCCGATCGTAATCAAATTTAAGTCAATTGAGTACAACCCAAGATAAGAAAAGATAATCGAAGTCGATTCGGTCGTGATTAAGGAAACTAGGATTCAATGATGTTGAAAATCCTTTTAGAGAAAAACAGGAAAGGATTTCATACGAAGGTCAGTTAATCATCTCTCTCTAACATTATCAGTTTACCATTTGCTAATCATATTTTCTCACAAATCCAATATAAAATCAACCGTTATATGTCTACCCTCAAAGATTTTATAATCTTCAGTCCTCTAAACTTTTACCATGATCACCATAGACAAAATTTCAAACTTCTAAAATATTTTCCATGAGACATACCCCTCTTATTTAGGAATCAATACTTATTCATTTAATCAAATTTCAAATTCCTTCGTTTCGTTCTAAATTAGATCTAAAACCTCTAATCCAGTTTATAAAATCCTTGTACTTGTTTATGTCACACAAAATTTATTCTTGTTTATAAATCAACCTTCATAATTTCTTCAACGTTCACCTTCAAATATTATCCTTTTGAATTCTACAAATTTTTTTTTCCAAAATTAATTCCTATAGCTTAAAATCCTTGTGTTCTCTCTGTCTCTAGTCACCCTCTTACAATATCCAATTTAATTTTTGTAAGATCATCGGATACAATCAAATTCTCCTTTATTATTAAATTCCCACATAATTAGAGTAAAAGTTTCCAAGAATCAATAACCAAGACTTCTAAGTTCTCAAACTAGGTTGACCTCTAATTTTTTTTTGAAACACATCCATGAAACTCATAACCAAAATTTCTGCAATTGTTTCTAAATTAATAACATTTATCCCTCGATTTATTTTAAACCTTTACCACATCTCCATTTCGAATTTTTCATTTGACATCCAAATTTTGATTCCTACAAATCATCACATGATAACCAATTACGTCATTTCCATACTAGATGATTTACGTCACTTGCTCAACATTTCTCAGATAAAAACGATATGCAGATTCAAGAGTTCAAGTACAGCTGACAGAATGAGATACGAGACGGAATTGATATAATCAGGATAGTTGTATAAGACAAGGAATGACGGTACTAAAATATTGGCAGGAAAAGAAATGGTAATAAAATCTGTTCTACTTATCCGTTTTAAAAGAGGAAACCATTTGAAATCAGAGCTAAAATATCAATCCCAAGATAAGTCTAGCAAAATCATCGATTCATTAAGAAGAATTTTATGGTAAGAAGTTATACAAGATTTATAAAAATAGCTAAAGTTATATCCTAAGTTAAATAATAAGAAACAAAGCAAAACAAAACAATTTAATAATTCCCTTTTTTGAAGGACTGAAACAAAAGTAGAGAAAACATGTTTCAAAAAATTTAAGGTACAATCTGATAATCATATCGTCTGTCCAAAATAATGGTACCCTAATTCTCGTCATACTAGTAAGCAAGGCTACGATAATCACAGAGTCCTCGACTTGGGCACATACCTCTAGAATCATGGTATTTAACATTTTTGCGATGTCACGCGCTTGGCTGCGAAAACCTTAAATTCCCACACCCGAGAAATAGATCCAAGTCAGACTATATGTCCTCACCATGCTGACTAATGTGACCGTAGAAGACTAGATTTCCATAACTTAGATGACCTAGCCCATATAATTTCATCTTGACAAAATTAATTTAATCAACAATGAATACTCAAAAATTAATTCAAATTTATCAACGAACATCAAAATCCAAAAATGAACAAAATCCATGAAAATACAAACTCGGATGCAACAGCTATCATCAAAATTTAAATTTCAATAACCATCCTTCAAACCAATAAATACAAACTCAAATTCAATAATAATCCATCAAAATCAAATTCAATAGCAGAAGTAAAGATAAATCAACCAAGGAAAAAGAGTTTTCAAATCGAAGTTAAATAAGATTCTCAAGGGTCGTCCCGGGAATCTCTCAAGGGTCCTAACTGTGATTGAGTACCTTCAAAATATTCCTAATCCTACTGCAAGATGTAGTGGTACTCTAGTTCGAATACCACTACACTTTTAGTCTCGACCTGCGGCCACCACTAAAAACGTGTCACGACCCGCACCCTAGGGTTAGGGCACGAGAACATAACAACGCCCAGCCTACGCCGTAGTGTCGACGGTAAAACGATCCTAGGTCTCAATGCATCTAATAGTATAAGACTAACAGTTTATACTCCCGAATGGGGGTGACATGGCA